>JACXGK010001307.1:10780-32011 GCA_016801125.1 Novumbra hubbsi | reverse complement strand
AAAACAGTCAATTCACGGTCAGGATGAAACAAAGTGCAGAATGAGGAGATAGCGCCACAGTACCCTGCAGGTTCCCAGGAACATCTGGAGAGGACACCTAAGACTTCTTCAAATGGCAGCTTTTAATTGGGCTGTGTGTGATAGTGGGTGTGGTTTTGGTGTGTGTGTGAGACAGACCAAGAGAGACCCTATTCAGTGGTATACTCTGCATCATGATTTGAAATGTTTTCTTTCTATATACTTTGAGAAGCTGGTATTTAGATGTTTTCGTAGCAATGTGCACATAAGGTCAATTTGGCGTTGATTTTAAATCATTTTTTTTCCTCTACCATCAGTGCCTAAATCTCACACTATGTAGTGAAACAGAGGCCTCAGTGAGATGAACCTTTCTGTCTTCGCTCCCCTCTCTTGCCTGGAGTGATAAATCTCTGCATAGCTAATGAACTGCTTTTAACAATAAAATGTGCTGGAAATGGAACATTTCATTTACAACAAGATCAATGGCACTGACAAACTCCCCTGTCGGAGAGAATAGTTAGTTGGATGATGTTCCGCAGGCAATCTAATCAATCACCATGTACCAACGCCAAGATCAATCAATGCTCAGGCTTAAAAAAAAAGCTGGGGAGAAATGAAAATGACGAAAAAAATAAGTGTTTATCTCCCCACTTCTTGGAAGAGGGCCTTGTTAGACTCACTAATCACTCGCTTGAAAGGTGCTCCTCCTCTCCAACGTGCTCTCTTGTATTCCAGGGTGATTCTTTTTGTGTTTCCGAAGGGGAGAAATGCACAAGTTGAGAGCCTGCGAGTGAGTGAGTGATCACGATCAGGGGAGGAGGGCGCTCCATCACTGTACTCTCCATCTGCGACCCGACAAGTTCATAATGCCAGACATCTGCTTTCATTTATAAAGGGCTCACTTATCCTGTTACACTCCTCCCTCTGCCCCTCTATCGCCTCCATCTCTCTCTCTCTCTCTCCATCTCTCTCTCTCTCTGTCTCTCTCCATCCCTCTCTCTCTCTCTCTCTCTCCATTTCTCTCTCTCTCTCTCTCCATCTCTCTCTCTCTCTGTCTCTCTCCATCCCTCTCTCTCTCTCTCCATCTCTCTCTCTCTTTTTCACTCTCTCTCCATCTCTCTCTCCCACTACATCCACACCGGGATCCATACCTAAGCGCCATTTGCCCTCTTCCTCACCTAATCCTCCCCTGCTCTTTCTCTCCACTCATCTTCAGTTTCTTGCATCCCACTCTGCTCCTCTCTTGCATATTCTTCATTGAACATTGACTGCTAAATGTTTCATTTGAATAAACATGTCAGGTGGCATGTCAGGTGGCATGATGACAGTTCACAGGCAAACTTCCTTTGGTTTAATATTTGTGTAAATATGAGCAACATTGTGGTATTGACAAAAATGTACAACTTAACATTTTAAACTGAAAGTGAAGTGCATTTTACCCCCAGTAGATGGTGTACTTCGCTTTCTATATTTGAAGGACCTCGGTCACAATTACAGACAGACCGACACACACACATACACTCCTCCAATACGCATTATTTCATGATTTTTATCCTGAAAAATAAAATGCAACATCTGTTGTAAATCTATTTGGATACATTAGTGTGTCCTTTGGGAACTGCATGAAGCACATAGCCCATGGTGATGCCTGCCAGTGGGTGGGCTCTGATGCAGTCCAAAGACTACAATATCCAACCTCCTTTAACATGCCGTGGGGTAAAATGGAACACTACTGGAAACTGGTTTACTGGTTTAGAAACTTACAATCTTACAATCTGGCCCATAGAAAAAAGTATGAATACTATAAATGTATTGTAGATCTTCAACCAACAACACTACACAAAGCGCATCTATATGTCTGTATTAGGGATGCAGTGGTACAGTGGGCCCACGGTTCGGTACGTATCGCTGTTTGTGGGTCACGGGACATTTCGGTAAGAATGACGTCATTGTATTCGCTTTAGTAGCCGACAGTGGTAAAGCAATGCTTTGAGATTTTATTTTGTCTTCTGACCCTCGCCATCGTATTGAATGCTTTATCCAAATTGTTCCCACACGGCGGATTTGAAAAACGGCGGTGCCTCTTCAAATGTATTCTCTCTAAACGCACCTCTGGCCGCGCGCAGTAAGAAACCAAGATTTCAATCAGAATATTTTGATGTCAGCAAGACACTCGTAACGGTTGACGGTTGATCATGAGGTAGATAGCTAGCTAGTACCTTTATCTACCTACATAGTGCTTATTATTCAGCAGGTACCATGAGAAAGTATTTATTAACAACAGCAACTTCGCTTTGTGGTTGAAATCTGTTGAAGGGGAGGAAAACGAAGCCAATTGTGTTTTTTGCAAAAAGTCGTTCAAACTTTGCCCACTTATAGGATTTATGTCGGTTGAATCCCGTATGAAATGTAAGAAACACAAAAACACCGCAAAATGCCTTCCTCAAAAACGCCCAAGAGTCAAGTAAAGCCAATGGTTATCGGTGCAATTGGTGTTGTTAGCAGTCAAATGTTTTGAAATGTATAGGAAAATGACCAGCATATCGTAACTCTGCGGTTCACGTGTACGCCCATAGCGGGCATATCAAACGGTTCGATAAAATATAATTTACCGTGGCATCCCTAGTCACTATTTTGTAGTGGTCCTAAAAAGGACACAAATAGTAATTATAAAATTCGTCTTAAAATTCGTCTTAAAATGTAAAGATGCTATGGAAATGTCTAATGAAGTGCAAATAATATACTTTTGGAAACATTTCACCATTTTAAGTTAGCCTACTCAAGTGGTCTCACACCATACCCAAACTATTACGAATCAATTTCCCAAACAACGTTACCTTAACACTCAATAAAAAAGGCTAGTATTGCCAGAGTGGTCATTTATCCTGGCTAAGTGTCCCTGTGACATCCAGGGAGGACTCCCTCCTGCGTTGACACACAGCTGGCTGGCTGTAACTGTGATGGCAGTCCTCAGTAGGAGTGAACAGTGCAGAGCAGGTCGTGGCTGTCTACTGTCATCATTAAGCACCATTGATTTAATGAACATAGTATTTAGGAGTGCTTGGACCTTCATGCTCCGCTGCCTCATTAAGTGGAAAGCAAACTAATATGGGGAGCAACCTAGAGCTCACCTCTGGAGAGAAGAGCTGTTACATGAATGGTGAACACACCCGATCTCCCAGAGCTGAAACACTGCAATAGAGGGACATCTTCCACATGTAATCTATGTGTATAATGAGCACACTAGGCCTATCTCCCAGAGCTGAACCTGCAACAGAGGGACATCTTCCACATGTACTCTATATGTATGATGAACACACCAGGCCTATGTCCTAGATCTGAAATTCAGCAATAGAGGGAAGTCTTATACATCATTAAGGCTTATTTGGATAAGTCTTTACCAGCATGACCCATCTGGACACAGCAATTTTTGGCTATTCGTGAAAAATTATTATGCTCCGTCAAGTTTAATGGGGACCTTTGCTGAACAAACATTTTCCGCTTTTTCAAGATATTCTCAATTGGATAGAGTTCTGGGCTTTGACTAAGTCACTACAGCACTGTTTTAGCTGTGTGTTTTGGGTCGGTGTAATGCTAAAAGATACTTCACCCCAGTCTGAGGTCTTGTGCGCTCTGGATCTGGTTTTCTTTAAGAACCTCTGTATTTTTCTCCCCTGTACCTGTCTTGTACCAGTCGCCCAGTCCCTGCTTTTGAGAAGCATCCCCATAGCATGATGGTGCCACAACCATGATTCACAGTAGGGATGGTGTTTACATGAACATGTGCAATTTTAGACTTTGACCAAACTGCAATAAAAGAAAAGCTATATTTGGGTCTCATCATATATTAGAGACTGTAAATGCTTTAGATTTTCCCTAAGTGTTTTCGTGGCCAGTTCTAGACAAATTCACAGTTGTTCGATTTTCTTTCTATTTTGGAATAAGAGACTTGACTGTACTCCGGGGGATATTATATGAAACACCTTGCACACTTATGGACTCTTCTTCACTAATTATGTGACTTCTAAAGACATTTGGTTGTACCACAGTTTGTACACATGGATCAAACTAAGGGGATGAAAATGTATGCAATCATTTGTTTTCTGATTTACCACAATTGGCTAATTTTGTCTTGATGTTGATCAGTGGTAAAAAAAAACTAATTACAGTTTTTCACAATTGCTAAAACACATTTCTTTAAACCTTCACCCATTTTCTCAAAACTCTCAACTCAAAAACAAATCTTCAAACTACATTCACAAAACCCCAGGCAGTCAAAATTCAACATTGGCCTCAAAACCATTTACTATGTTCTCAAAATCACACACAGCTTTCTGAACGTAAACACAACCTGTCAAAATATAAACACTTCAGAGCATTCATCAGACACTACATGAAAAAATGGAGAACGCAGCGTGCAGTGTTGTACTTGTAAATAGTAAACACATTTGCAATCAAAACAGTATAATAATCACAGCTTGTTAAAAATATTTAATACTGTAAATACAGCAAGTAATTCAGTATTGAATGTATGTATACCAGCAGTGGAATAAAAATACAGTAGTCCACTATGTAAAAGCCCAATGACCAAAGAATCACATTACAATACACCAAAACATTTTGACAAACTGTATAATCAAAGTCAAAGAGAGATTCATTCTTCCTGCTCTGTCTCCGACCTGTGCCACCTGTGTACTCTGAACTGAAGTTATTTTCTTTGCAAATGGTTTGATCACATAATTCGAAAGTGTGAACTATTTTGAGTCTTTGTGTGTAATACATGACAACTGTGTTGTAGTTGTGTTTAACTTTTGCCACTTGTGTTTACCATTTTACAACACAAGTGCATCACAGTGTGAAATGTGATTTAGTCAGTGGGAAATGTGTTTAGAGTTTTGCAAACAGAGTGAATGCATTTGGAAATGGTGTCAAACTACCAGAATGTGTTTAAGGTTTTGCCAAAAGTGAGTGAGTGATTCGACAAATTGGTTTAGGCCACTGAGAATTTGGTTCAGAGAATGGGCTTTAGTGTTTCAGCAATTCAGAAAAACTGTAAGTGAAATTGGATTTCGTGTTGTTACACAAGAAAACCATATCAATTTCCACTAGCCCTGTCTTCTTGGGTTACCATGGTACTTTGTGTTGCAGAAGAAGTTATCAACAGCACAGTTCAACTAACTCCTCACCCCCCAGTTGCAGCGCCATAATCTGCCCACACCTATTTGGTCCTCCATTTTCTCCCTTTCACTCCATCCCCAGGGGAGGGCTTTGGTAGGGATAATTCCCACTCTACAGGGAAACAATTAAGGGCCCAGCTCTCTGGTTTATGGTCAGAGAAGCAGCTGCTTTTTGACGTTTCAAGGGACATTACTGTCTGATACAACAGTGAGTGGAGAGAAGAGAAGCCCGGGACCCTCCCTCCAGCTGTGTTAAACCCCCTTTCTGCTTATTCTGCATAACCCACACCTCCGTTATTCTGCCATAAACAGATCATGTCACAGAGAGACCGACATATTCTTTTGTTTATGCCTAATTGAATAAAAAATAGTGGGCACTGGCAGCATGGTTTGAAGTGTTAATAAATGAGGGAATAAGATTGAGTGAGAAGATGGTGTTAACAAGAGGCATTGGGACTGAGCTTGTTTGAATTAGTTAAAGTTATTACCAGAAGTTATAATCACAATTTCCTCAAGTATTTATAGACAATATTTGAATTGGTAACAAAACCATTTTCAGTCACATGTAGGTATACAATAATGACTTGCAGGATACTGTCAAAATACTGTCTTCTGAGAGTTAACAGTCTCATACTATTGTCACATTTTGGAAAGTATATAAGCACAAATTTAAATAAAGGCCAACTGTACACATTTTTCTCTGTCATTGAAGGATCAAACTATATGATTTGGTGATAACTTTGACATGCATCCACTGGATATTGCCGTTTGCTGTTTACTACAGCACAATTTAATGGCAACATTTCTCTGACAGACGTTTTTTCCCCACTATATCTCATTCTCTTCCTTTTTTTCTCCTGATCTTTAACTACCTTTCCTAGCCTTCTCATTATTTTAAGGCCTAGTTTGTACAGGTCAATTGAAACAAGACTGGAACATGTTGATTCTATCTTTTCTGTCAGACATTTAACCATTGAGGACAAAAATAGATCTGTAATAATACTGATTATTTGACTTAATGTCAGAATCAATTAAGGTATGTACCTAAATGGCCATTTGAGTTGCAGATACGTTGATGCTGCTTCTGCACAAACACATAGTTTTACAGTAACAAAGAGGTTTGGATGTTTCTTTCTGTAGTAAATCATGCCCAGATACAAATTGTCTAAAAAATGTCTATTGAGATTCTCTGGCCTTTTATAATCATCACAAAAATACAGAGTGCAACATACTAAGAGTAGTGTCCTGGACAATAAGGGTTAAAGCTATTGCTTTCATCTACAAACTAAAACGTGAATCTAAACTTTCACTTTCATCTAAATACTAATTAAGGGAACATGTAATCATCAAAGTATATAAATATATATATATCAATGTCACCTGGTTTGATGCTAATACAATTGACAACAGGTGCACTGGAGAGGTAGAAGCAAGACAATCCCCACAAAGGGAATGGGTTTGCAGGTGGTGGCCCATCTCCTGGTATCTCCCCCATGTTTTTTAAGGCTGTACTGCAAGACACAGCAAACCTTCTTGCGATGGCACAAATGGATGTGCCGTCCTAGTCGAGCTGGACTACTCGTACAACCTGAATGTGCTGCAGGTATTGCCTCATGCTACCAATAGTGACAATGACACTAGCAAAACTAGAGAAGAATCAGTCAGGATGATGACTGAAGATTTATTGACTTATACTCTTATATTGTAATGATTACTTGTTCCCTTTTTTTAGCAGTATATGTATGTAGGGCACATGGCCTCATTCAGCTACCTGAGATGCCCTAACTACAACCTACAGCTAGCAGCCAAGGTCTCCATGACAGGCAACTGTATTCATTAATTACTCCCTCAATTTCTCAGAGCAAAACTGTAAACAACACAGGGAAATGGGGAACTAGAGAGCGATTAGTGAGATAAAGGAGGAGGAAGGGTGGAGATAGGAATGAGAAAAGAAGTGAGGATAGAGAGGGTTAGATGGAGTAAAGGAGAGAAGACAATTAGATGAAGAAGGGGAAGGGTTTTAAGGTGTCCAGGGAGGACAAGGTAAAGAGGAAGGTGGGGGAGGCCCGCCAGTGTTTTAGAAGAGCAGGGGATGTTGTGGCAGAGGCATCCTAGTGTCTTCTCCCCCTCTAATTATTCCAATTATCATGGCACGCTATGAAAACGTGATTAATAACACAGAAGATATTGTTGTGGCAATTAGCCATATGGTGGTGGGACTCTGCTCTGTCACGATTTTGCCATTAGCATCTACTTATGTTTGTCAGGAGCGCCAAGCCATGACAAGCTCAAGTTTTGCTCACCTTGCACTCCCCACAGAGAGACGCCCACTGGGGGAGCGGTTATTCCTCCTTGCACCTCGTCTGACTCGGTTTTTCATGCAGCATCCGGACGAAGTAGGGAAAAAATGTCAGCTAGCGTCCGGGACAACCCACCAACCTCTCTTTTGGGAAGGAAGAAGGGAAAGAAAGAGGAAAGGAGGGGAATATGGGCATTGAATCACTGACACATGGTCTCTCTCCCTTATTTCCTCTTATCTACCTTATTTCAGTCTGCCTGTATTTCTCATTGCCTCTCTCACACACAGACACACACACAAACAAACACACCAGAGAAAAGAAGGCATCTAGCTAGTGCCTTCCTGGAACCTGATACCCCAAGGACCAGAAGGAGAGATCTTTACAGGGGAGTAGTGCACTGCTTAGAGTACTGAGAAACCATTTTCCTTATGCCAACAAACACTCCTACTCTAAACCGGTTGACTGTCGAGAGAGTGCAAATGTTGTTTCATAGACTAGAAATGTTTGATGCAAGTGAACACAGACACAACCTTTACCATTTCCCAACCCCAAATACATTTATTAAGCAAGAAAGCTTGTAGGCCTAAGGAGGCCTAGTCAAGTTACATACGACTCTAATTCCCATCAACCCTTTCCAGTACATCACAAATGCCAGTCAATAACTTGTGCAAGGTATCATTTATTGAAAACACACCCAAGTAGCACAAACCTGTTTCATTTCCAATTCTTGAAGCCAAGTTGACACAGTTACTTCTGAAGAGAGGAGTGCCTGATAAGAACCTTGCCACACAATCAGGGGCCTAATATGGGCGGGAGAGAGGAGTAGAGGAGGGACATGGGCTTTTCATTGGATAATTAAAACAGCAAGATGGATTCAGTAATTGAATGAAAAAGCTGGATCTGAACAACATCTGTGCCATCCACATAAATCATTTCAATGAGAGACTCAAACTACAATAAAACCCTCAGCCTTGGAGTCAGAGAAGCTGTCAAATACATCTTAGGGCCACACAGGGATGACAAGATAACAGTCCATAGACCCAGCATTTGTATTCGCTACTCAAAATAAAGCGGTGGAATAAAAAAGAGGAATACATGACAGGAATTTTATACAGTCACTTCTCGTAGATCAGTCACAGTGAGAAATGATTCCCATGTATGGAATAGAATACAGAGGCCCAATGCAAGCCATAGGATGACTGTCTTTATAAAACAAATGACTCTAACCCCAGCCAAATGTCATTGTTAACTTGTTATTGAGTTGTTTTATTATAGGTTATTGTTTACTATTCTGCTCCCTTGCCATCAGCTAGTTCTATCAAGTCTACAGGCTCAGGCTGTAACATTCTCTCTAAATACTATACATTTTCTTATACCAAGGAAAGATTTCTGTAATAAGATTAAGGTTCCACCTACCTTTTTTCAGACCTTCTGCAGACAGTGTTGTTTTACAAATCTAAAAGGTCATTCTATTTCCTGTTTAAATACACTTTTGTGTACTTACAGTTAAGGTGAAATTCGATGGGGGTCTTTGAAGCTGAAGACCACAAAAACCTTGAGGTAAAATCATTGAGAAGTCAGTACGGTGCAAATGTTCAACAGAATTTCACAGGTGGAAACCACAAACTGTCTCAACTGACAGACTGCTCAGGATAGGATTTGGACGAGATACAGTCTTACAGTAATGCATCTTTGTGAGTCTGGACACATTAGAAATTGGCATCCACTACTAAGATCATTCAAAAGCCCACTTTACTACAACCCAATTCTACTTTGGTGGGGGAAAAAATTATTTGGTTTTAAAGACAGTTTGTTAACATTTCAGGCTACTTTTAATTTCAGGCTACTTTTTGATGGATAATTTGTTAATAAAATATATTTCAACACCTAGTATGTGCAACAACTCATTCTGCCCAGTCAAGATTTCATTCTGTCTGAACTCTCTGAGACTTTGTCAAAGTCATCAAACAAGTAAACACATAATAGCATACCCATACGTTAACACAATAAAGTATAACTTTAAGTAAACACACTATAGTATAACCACAATTAAACACACTATAGTATAACCATAAGTCAACAAAATAAAGTATAACCTTTAGTAAACACTCTATACTATAACCACAATTTAACACACTATAGTATAACCACAATTAAACACAATAAAGTATAACCTTAAGTAAACACCACACTATAGTATAACCACAAGTAAACACACTATAGTATAACCATAACTAAAAACACTACAGTATAACAATGAGTAAACACACTATAGTACAACCATCACTAAAAACACTACAGTATAACCATGAGTAAACACACTATAGTATAACCATCACAAAAAACTCTATAGTATAACCATAAATAAACACACTATAGTATATTATACACTAAATAATATAGTGATTTTCCAGACCTCCTTCTGTGTTTGCAAATCTTGCTGTATCAGGGCGTACATATTTTTGGACACACAAAGTTCTTAGGGAATGAGCAAAAAAATACTGAATTTAAAAAGTTGCATTGTTCAGTGCATTTTACACTAATCTAGATCATAAGTATACTAAAAATAATCATACGTTTTGCGTCATCAAGTCAAGTGTTTGTAACTGTCATTCTAACAAACAATTGCTGAATCCAAAATGAAAAACAGTTCAAGCACGTTTTTCCAAGTCTGGTGACGTCCCTGGTTGAAACTGCTACTGACTCGAACAATGATTATTAAAAACTTTGCCTGTGGGAATTAAATACTGAGATATGTAGCCCCGCAATCTGCTATACCACAAGGTCTACTGTTCCGATAAGGCTACTGTCTTAAAAATGGCAGGAAGCTGTATTTGTCTGCCTAACTGTGCTTGACAGGGATCTGTCTGCCTGTCAACTATACATTGAACATGAGCAGATGTGTTTTATGAGTCCTTAAACAGCTTAAGAAAACACATTTAGTCACTTTGTTGTTATTCTGCCTACTGTTATTCTGCATCTATTGAAAAACAATGTGATTCAATAGAAAGTTTAAGAAAGCCCAAATCTGATTATAGAAATTAAATCATCATTACGAAAAGTTATTTTTAGTGGTCAACGTGTGTTTTTGGTAACTGTCACAGCATAATGTCGGTTTGTTATAATGGGTTATTGTGAATCTATACCACAACAAAACATGAAAAAGTGAAGGGTTCTGAATAAGGGACTTTTGATGCTGTATCAAGGCATTAGTTGGCATGGGTTCCTTAGTGTTTTTATTGTGCACCTCATATTATGACATCTCAGACCTTTTGTTCATAGAAGCAGATATGCCTTATTATCAATTTAATAGTCGAGGGCTATTTTGTCCTAGAAAACATGAAAATAAATGGACGTTGTATGACATTTTAGGAAATATATCCTATCTGGTTGAGCACAACGTTCTGAAGTAATGACCTCCTTTCACATAAACTCTCAAACAAGAGACCATTATGGTCTGCATGACTTATCTTGACGTCGGTTTAACCAATGTTCATAATTCTTCTGTGATGGATGATGGAGACAAGAAGGGAAGTCACTTTGTTCAACTATTTGAAAACATTTCAGAAAATAAACTAATCAATATACTTGTGAATATCAAATGAGATAATGACAAAAGTACTTTACATAGGTAGATAATGAACCATAAGAAATACAGTACAATACACCTAAAGAGGATTAATGAAATGACTACAGTAAGGGCCTATATACAAGTGTTAAATAAAGTGACAAGGGTTAACCCTAACAGGGCTGGTCACATTAAGACAATTCCATCTCATTGGGAAATGAGTGAATAAAAAGCATTTGTTTTTTACATTATGTATTAAATGAATACCTAAGGGGCCATTGAGAAATATAGTAATCGAGAGAGAGAGATAAGCAATGATCTGTTATTTTAATAATTCATTTACATTACATTTCATTGTTACTGTGGCATTTACCACCACATAAGCTGAGACAGGGTTTTGGATAATATGTATATACAATATATTTGTCTAAACAAAGCCAAATAATAACATTTTTAATTTGAGATTTGCCATTTATTTGATTATAAACTTTAATAATTTTACATTTATAGGACGTAACTGTATTTGGCTAATCAATTTAAGAACACATTAAAACAGCAAAAGGTTAAAAGAAGAAAACGCTTAAGTACCAAACTGGAAGGCTAGCTGTGTAGCTACCTCTAGCTGTATTTCAGATATTGTTCTTGGAAGTCATAAATAGCTAACCTTGTTATAAGCACTGTCATTGTGTGGAAACAATGCCTACCTTGTCAAACGTATTTCTCTTTGCTGGTTTCATCTTGATGATTAGAAGCAAATTGGCTTGATAGATGGCCACCGCGCCACATTCAACGTGGTTATGTGGAAAAGGTATTCTCACTACCGCCGGATATACTCAGTAGTGACTTGCAATGTGGTAAGGGTAGGCAACGAGAAATAAAATAAAATAGGATCTACTCACTAGTCAGGTTGCACTACCTAGAAAATCTATTTCATTATGATGTCATTAGATTGTTGGCATACTCGTTTTAAATGGAGCTGTACTTCCATTGCCCCATACACAAATCTATTGAGAATGCCATGGACATTCTCACACAGCGGCCACAATGAGAAATCAAATGCACTTTGACTCAGCCAATCAGGGCATACCTGCCCCTATGTAACTTAGCGTGCCCATAGCTCAGGCCCCCTTTTTCTTCAGCTCGACTGAACACTTCTGAGAGACTTCAAGCGCTTGACGAACCACGTTGCAGATTATTCTTTTGACCAGCGTCGTCATGAAACAAGTTTTTGGTTCCTGCTTGCAGCTGCTCTTCATTGGCCGCTAGGACGAGAGGCACACTTTCCGTGTCGTACCCTACTGTACATGTGCTCTACTGCCTTCCGCTGCGCCGGGAGAGTGTTCGCAGTCCTTCGAGAACTACGTCCTTCTGGACATGATCCTACCTCCTCTTCAAACGTTGGTGGATCAGACGTCTAGTGAGGGGAGGGGACTTTCGGGCGTTCTCTGACAGTGCCTTTTCTTTTTTTCTTTACCTTTGTGAAAATAGTGTGACGACTGCCCCTAGGGCTGAGGCAATGTCATTTTTTGCGCCGGTGGTGAAACGGTGTCACACGGTTCCGTCCAGCTGCCCTACGAGTCTCTCACCAGGTAGGAACTCACGCCGGACAGCACACGCTGTAGCTAGAACAGCTCTGCCGTCCAGCTCGGAAGCTCGTTGCACACGACACCGGTGGTGACACCATTCACACACCTGGAACTGGCGGTGAACTGGTCAAAGTGGTTGTCAGAGGAGCGAACGCAGAGCACTCTCTATGACCTCTGTCGACCACCATGCACGAGCTCCGTGCGTGCACTCGTGTGCTTCCTTGGGCTCATGCCGGCTTCCCCCCGCGGTGGCGACGTTACGGCTCGCTGGACATTGGATGGACCCCGTTCTTAAGCTGAACATCCGTCTAGAGCTCTCCAATTCGTTAGCGGGAGACTTGTACTGTTGGACGAACCCGGCCGTGCTGGGCCAGGGTGTCCCCATGGGCAGAGTGACGTGATGAGTGAGTGTGTTCACACAGGGCCGGGGAGGTGTGTGCGAAGGTCGAGTAATGAGAGTTGTGTAGCCACATCACCCTGCTAGAACTCCAAACGGTTCTCCTGGTACTGACCCGCCTCGTCTCTTGGGTCGAGGTCACACCCGCATGTGCTCTCTGTCAGCCGTACATATCGCGGGATTCCTGAATGTGGGGGCGGATATGATGTCTCGGGGGCTGGGGAGGTCCTCAAGAGGACAACTGGCGTCTTCATCTCAAAATCGTCTCCCGCATTGAGAGACACCTGAGAGTGAACCTGTTTGCGTCGAGGGCGAGAGACCAGGACTATGCGCCCCTCGGGACGGATGAGTTTGTGCACCATGCAAGGCCTACGGGCCTGCTTTACGCTTTCCCACCACAGACGTGCATCGTGCATCTGTTGGCTCGAGTGAGAGACGTTCACCTGTCTGTGAGCTCCGAATCGTCCGGCAGTGGTCTGGTATCCGGGGGTGATATAGATGCTGGTGAGGGTTCCTTGGCCTCTCCCTTTGCGACAGGAAGCACTGTCCCAAGTAGAGGGCACTGAATCAGGAGGCTGAGCTGTGGGCACGCTCAGTTATACAGGGGTTGGTATGCCCTGATTGGCTGAGCCGAAGTGCATTTGAGTTCTCAGGTTGGACACTATGCGGTGTGGGTAAACAGCTAGGAGCTGACGCACTCATGGAACTGTAGTATTGGTTCCATCTCCATGAGTAGAGGAGTAGAGGACAATTGCATAAGCACATTTTTTTTTTCAAAACCCGTTAGCGGAGCCTATTTCCCATGGGTATGCTATGCATCATGTGGTCCTTTACAAAATGTTACAAGATGTTGCCAGATAATTCAAGTCAGGGAAGCCAGCCCTTGACCACACAGTGTCAGCAGTTGGGAACAGCCGGCAGGGAAAGCAAAACTCTGTTCTTAAAGTTTCTAAAAGCAATTCATTTTGGAAACGTCTGGTGCCCCTTACGCTGGGGTAAATCCAAAAGATTTGGAAGTTCAGGGATGCAGCTGATATCAACCCTGTTAGAAACTAAACCTAACTTAAGAAAAAGAAATTAACTTAATTATCTCTGCCAGTGTCTCTTTTGGGTTTCTTTTTGAGAAGTGATGGCCTATTTCAATTGCGAGAAAAAAGAATAATCAACAGAAGAAAGTTAATTTGTTCTTATAAAAAAATGTTCTTCCCAGCGTCGTTATTCCTCTTTCATACAGAGTCCAGTAATGTTATGCAAATTAGGCGATGACGTCATTTAGCGACTTTTAACACAGCCAATAGCTGATTTCCTTACTATGGAGTTGGCAACACTGTCAGGGAGTGAAGTTTTCTAGATATCAATTTGAGTGGAACACATGCTTCAATCGCCAAATAAGTTGCACAGCTGTCTATTAGTATGGCTTGAAGACTTGACAATGGCACATATGCAAAGTAAGGTCATCCCGCTTTCTTTTTTGCTTAGCCATGTTCGTCAATATCGCAGTGAGTGCAGGCTAGCTAGACCAAGCTGTGTGCCATCGCACATTGGTCCGCCTTGGGAGCAGGCCAGAGCCTTGGAGTGTTATTTAAGTTGATTTAGCTATAATCATATGTAAAGGGGTGCCTTGGAAATACTTGTTTTCATAAATGATTTGCCTTGTGACAAAAACGTTTCAGAATCACTGAACTAGACTAGCTAGCAAGCTAAAGAGTCCTCTTCACCAACCTGAGCTTGTAGCGTTAGATGAGGCAGACGATCTACAGGTGTTAACCGGTCCTCCACCTCCCCTAGCCTCGCCTGCGACCCCTTTTCTTCATGACAAGCCCTGTAACCGTCGCTCTCGCTACATAAAATACGCGTGTGCCAAGTGGTTGAAAAATAAGGAATATTAAATACACAAATCTTGACTTCATGTGTTATTCGTTTTATTTTTATAATAATTCAAACAACATATAGATAGATTGCCCCTAGAAATAAGGGTGGGGTCGCACCATCAGTTGGACAAATGCACATTTGTGTTAGTAACAAAACCTTTAACTTTTTCAGAACTGCAATTTCGAATCTGTCTCAGATGTTTTCTCTTTTAGTTTTGCCATTTAGGGCCTAGTTATAAGCATCATAAAGCTAGAAAAAATGTCATATCATAAAATAGGACGTGACAATGTCACTTCTAGTAGCTGGTACCAGAACTATTTCTCTTTCCAAGAACATTCATATGGCTTTTATTCAAATCTGTTTTTCTTACTTTACAATGGCATTGTCAAGTTCAATGAAGAAACGGCTTGTACTACCTAAAACTGAGGTAGGGGATGCCGACCCCCCTGATACCTATGTCCCGCCCCGTTGAGCCACAACGGCATTAGAAACACTGGTGCTGCACATTCCAAAATGTACTCCGATTGGTTACAATAAAACGTGACACACACCAAGCACCCCGTTCATTGGTCAGAAAATGTTATGCCCGGTCCCGGAGTTTCTGCTTGCCCTCGCTGTAAAAGCGTACTGCCACAGACTTTGAAGTACAAAGTATTTTCTCAAGTCTACTGACATTTTTGTGACAAAATGCCATGTGTTCTTATTTTACATAGTTGCTTGATCCCAAATATCCAGCAAATAAAAAGTTAGCACCTTTTTTATTTTTTACAGCAAACAACATTTGTATGTATAATACCATTTTAGTGGACATATACAGTTGGAGGGCTGAGTGAAATTTCACTGCTGGTATTGCCGCAACGATCTTTCAGTGCTTGGACAGATGTTTTGTCAGTCAATGACGCCATTAATGATGTGGAATTTAACTACAGGTTGATGCATGCAACATCTAAGAAACAGGAAACGTGACTAGTCTTGTACAACCTATAAATGTCATTAGTTTACATAGAGGTGAAGGAAGCCATCATGTTCTGCTTGAGTTTGTACAAAAGATTGGTTAAATGGTACTTTGTAGGTGGAGGATAGGATTGGTATTTACACCTCTAAACAGGATTAGACACAATACAGAAGATTAACTTCCTCTGCAATCTGGAAATATTTTTTTTTCTCCTTAGTTTGTCTGCTGGTTGTTGTTGTTTTTTGTGATCTTAATGGCAGATATTCAAGTTTGATTTTCACGGAACGTTGTTTCTGATCATCCCTCTAATGTGACTTCTTTATCTGAGAAGAATTGGTTCCACCGGCACTGCTTCTCAGTGGGTTCAGTCTATTAGATCTCTTATCTTGCATCTGCCACAGATAACATTAACGTTGACTTCAAGGGGTAAACAAATTATGACTTTAAGCTACGTTACGATCTTATCGGTGAACATGTAAGATAATTTCCACATCTTTCAAACAAAAAAAAAAGGTAAAATGTCTTACTAATCTAATTTTACTTGCATGCGTTCACATGAACATTGTGTAGTCTTTTGTTTTTCAAACAGGTACTATGGCACCATAGAAGTTATATGTAATCTTGTCTACTTTCCCAAATTTGAATTACCTATTGTACACCCAAACATCTGACAATTTGATATAATAATCCATGATGTCCATGATGTCAACTGAAACATTACAAGCAACTTTAAAGGCGTAATTCCATCTGTGGTCATCATCAAAATACTGCTTAATTTAATGTGAAGGTTTTTTTTACATTACATTTTCTTCTGATCTTTTATGATTGGAGTTGCAATTAAGAGTGTAGATAGCAGTGGTGGGTTATGGGATGCACTACTTTATGACCTAATATAAATCAAGTTTATTTATGTTGCTTCTGTAATAAAATACCAGACTTTTATTGGCAGAAAGCAGAGTGAAACTTTCAAGATTTTAGAAAAGAAGACATTTAAAAATGTTGTATGTCAAAGGTGTCTGATATTCCATTTTTCCACTATGTCCTCGTCTAATCAGACTACTGTAACTTTATTTTACACAAAATCTATTTCCCACACTAAAATTATTGAAGATTATTTATTCTAAGTCAGTTTTTGCAGTGTTAGGTGTCACTCCTGTCCTTTTTTCTCAACGGTGAATACAGGCTTATGAACTTGGGTAGTAAAGCCTCACTGAAACATTACATTTCAAGTAAACCAAATTTACAAAGGGTAAACAATGTTAATTCTCGAAAATCACAGATATGTTCATGGAACCCTGAATTTGTTTCAACAGCCTTGTAGTGTCGCACAGACCTTGTGCAAACAAACAGACAACAAATAAGAAAACAAGTGGTGAAAGACAGGGAGAAAATATGCTTAATTTTGAATGTGACTTTGAAAAATTGCTGGGAACATGAGAGTATTAGACACATATGTTTAATTACTGTTTATATCACATGCCTTCTGTTAAATAACCTTTTCTCGTTTTGAATAACTTTTCCTTCCTTGTCGTTGTAATTGAGTCATTCTTCAACATTTATCAATTCTAAATAATGTAGAACATCTAGTGAATATGAATAATAATGATATTAACAGACATAGTCGGCACATAAAAACAGGTCCTGTACATTAGATCTTCAAATTAAGTATATTATTTAAAGCATGAACACTGAATAAAATAACAATAAAAATCTGTTATGTTGACTGAGACCACGTTCTCTTCTGAAGCTCTTCCATAGGGAATAGTTACAGCAAGAAGGAGGAAGGATGAAGGAGCTCTTTGGAAGCTGAGATCGTTTGGTTACTGTGTTCCTAGGGATGTCTACTGACCGCAGAGAGACACCTGTTTTATTCTCATTTGAAAAAAGGAATTCTATGCCCTGGTATACCATGGTGACCTGCCTTATTCTGGCCCTCCAACCCCACTTCCAGCAGCATCTGGTCTCCCATCCTGTACAGAACCAACCCTGCTTAGCTGTCTAGGCAAGCCAGCAGGGTCTGCAAAAGACAAGGACAGACATAAGAGCAGGATAGGGTAGAGGATACAAACACAGTCTAAGGTTTGATGGGCCAGAAGGGATATACCTATACAAACAGGACAGACCCAATTTGTGACCATTGGCTGTAGACTTTTAACATTATTTAAAAGCTGTGAAGGTTTTACAGTTCACAGCTGCTAACACACATTTCCTAAATGTGTAATATATTTTCCGGTACGAACACGTCTCAAATGTCACAAATTATTGACAAAACCCCAGCCTTCTTGCAGCCTTCTTGCATGTATGAAACGTTATACTAAAGTAAAAAATACACTGACACAACTGAATACCTGTTGCACACTAAGAGGAATTGAAGACTATTATGAAGTTTTTCATAAAATAATAACCGTCACATGTCCCAGAATTCCCCTTATGAATTTTGCACTTTGCATGATTTTATTGACTATAATTTATGTCTAGACAGTACGATGTACAGGAAAAACACAAATACTATCATTGTTTATTTTGTGGGTGGGTTTGCAACGTCAACAGCAAGACAACCGGTGGTCGCCACAGACCTGCTCTCTCCTTACCCTTCCTCACAGATTCTTCTCTAGTTTTTACCGGTCTCCTTGTCACTACTGGTAGCATGAGGCGGTACCTGCAGCCAATTCACGTTCACAGGTAGTACAACTCCTCTAGGATGGCACAACCATATGTGCCGTCGCAAGAAGGCACCACCCTGTGCATGTTGTGTACAGGATGTGCATGCCCAGCACCGTGCCCCTCCATTTGCGTTCGCCAGAGAACACCAGAACTGGCCGTTCCACCATTGGCGCCCCATTCTCTTCACAGATGAGAGCAGGTTCACAATGACCACATTTGACAGACGTGGAAGAGGCATATGCATCTTGGACAGGCATATACTTGTAGTGTCGCACAGACTTCCACATGCTAGCCAACAGTACACTGACCACTGTTACGTACCTGGATGAAATCCTCAGACCCATCGTCAGAACCTACGCTGGTGAAGTGGGCCCTGGGTTCCTCCTGGTGCCGGACAATGCCCGGGCTCATGTGGCCGGAGTGTGTAGGAGGTTCCTTGATGACGAAGGCATTGATGCTGTTGACTGGCCCTCATGTTCCCAAGATCTAAATCTAATTGAGATCCTCTGGGACGTTATGTATCGGTGCATCAATGCCGCCAAGTAGCGCCACAGACTGTCCAGGCGCTCACTGATGCCCTGATCCAATTCTGGGGGGAGGTCCTCCAGGACACCATCTGCTGTCTCATCAGGAGCCTGCCCAGACATTGTGGAGAGTGCATACAGGCACGTTGGGGCCCGACACACTACTGAGTCACATTATAAGTTGCTGTGATGAAATTCACGCATGTTGGAACAGCCTGTGATTGCATCTTTTAACTTTGATGTGAGTTTGAATCCAGCCCTCAATCGGTTGGTGATTTTGGTTTCCATTGAACGTTATCTTTTTGTTCACCATGAATTACACAATGTACAGTAAAGATTTTGATCTAATATATTTCCTTAAGCGAAACCTTTGTAGTCAGAAGTTTACAGCAATGTACCTTTTATTTTCTGAAATGGATGCATCAGTGAAATGGCTCGTTTTCACACCATGTACAAAAAGATGGTTGAGTAGTGTGTTGTCAATTGCATTAGATAAGATTGTTGTTCACTTCTTCCTCTCACTCATCCAACTCCTCTTATTCTTCATTTTCCTCTCTCTCTCTGATGTTGTCATCCAGTTTTCTAAAACACAGGTGAATTTACCTGTAGACCTTTCTACTCATGCCAACATCCGGAATGCTTGTTGTCTAAATATGCTTGTTAGTGTTTATGCCTCAAAATTTGTGTAAAGAGTCTTGAAACTGTGATGATTTAAGTTTAGTTATGCAATAGTGTTCTATACATGTTGTATATACAACATGGTGACAATAGTGATTTACAAAAAGAGTAGTGTGTTGAGTTTTGCAGATAGTGTGAATGGAACAGAATATAGGTTGGGGTAAATTGTCTTTCTTCTGGAATTTAACAAGAAATGTAATTGTTTCTAGTTCATAGAACCCGTTTTTACATGTTGGTGATTGTGGTAAACTATGAATTAGAGACCTGTTGATGCATGTGGAATTTGTGGGGATGTGCATTCCAGTACTTGAAGCAACTTAAAGCCTGGGAGCCTTTGATGGAGAGGCAGACAGGGTGGGTTACATTTCCAAGAGCAGAGGGGAGTCAAAGTGACTTACACCAATAACCTATAACGATGTGTATTGGTGGAGTCTTTTAGAGCTCTAAATATTATAATTAACATATATAATGCCATGCCAAAGTATTTAAATTCTAGATCAATACAATAATCGTAATCACTTATATAATGTTATGTGTTTGGCTGCTTTTCCTTCACTCATTCCAAACCATCTTATGTGGGTTCAGGTCCAGTGGTTATGGAGGCCAGGTCATCTTATGTAGCACTTTCTTTTGATCAAGTAGCTCTTACACCGCCTCATGTGTTGTGGTCATTGTCCTGTGGAAAACCAAATAGATAGTCCCACTAACCCAAACCAGATGAGATGACGTATCACTGTGGTTGCCATTCAGTTGAGTGTCCCTTGCCTTCTAAATGAATCAACCTCCATGCTTCACGGTGGGCACCACACATGCTGAGATCTTCCGTTCACCCACTCTCAAATTTGTTTTAATCAGACCAAAGGACAGTTTTCCACTGTTCAAATGTCCATCTCTTATGCATCTTGGCCAAAGTGAATCTCTTCTTACTGGGGTCCTCCAGTAGTGGTTTCTGGTGACCCTGATGCATTCTGGTTCTCCTTATGAGAGATAGTTTCATCATAGCACATGATAGTTTTTGCGACTGCACTTGAAGAAATGTTTATATTGACCGTCCTGTGTTAAGGTAATAATGGACTGTTGTTTATTTTTGCTTATTTAAGCTGTTTGCTGCTTTCCAAAGTATTATATTGTGTCAAGCAGCAAACAAAATATTAGCATAATATCGACTTCTACGCTATAGACATAATGATGGTCTTCTGTACACCAACCCTACCATGTCGTAACACAAATTATTGGTTCAAAAGCATTAAGGAATGAATTTCCACAAATGTTTAACAAGGCACACTGGGTAATTTGAAAACATTCAACGTCATAAAGCAGGTTCAGAGAACACAGACAGAGTGAAAAGCTTTCATCAAGGCAAAAGGGTGGTTACTTTAAAGAATCTACTATACATATTTTGACTTATCCTTATTCTACAATGTGTACAAATATAATTGAATGAGTAGGTGTTTCCAAACATGACAGGTACTGTATATAGGTTGAATGAGTA
>JACXGK010001307.1:0-10680 GCA_016801125.1 Novumbra hubbsi | reverse complement strand
ATGACAGGTACTGTATATAGGATGAGTGAGTGGGTGTTTCCAAACATGACAGGTACTGTATATAGGTTGAGTGAGTAGGTGTAGGGTCAGAACCACCAGGTCACCCTTGTGGTCAAAGGGCCAGTGTAAAGTGTCTATTCAGGGGGAATAGCACCGCAGATGGATGGCCTAGTGAATTGCCAGCTCTTCCTTCTCCATGGCTGCGTAACTGCTTTTGGCAGGGTTGAGCTTTTTGCTGATGAACATAACCGGATGCTACTCCCAGTCCCACTGGAACAGCCCTGCTTAGATACAAGGCCAAAAGCACCATGCGGTCTTGGATGCATAGGTGGGCAAGATGAAGGGCCGGTTTGCACATTCCTTATGACTGACCGGTTGGTTAGAACAGCAGTTGTCAGTCCTCTTTCGCCTCATCGGCATCCTATACAAGACTTTGAACAGGGAGAATCCAGTCAGGCTAAAGGGAATCTCAAGCCCCTGCAAAAAGCATGAAGAGGATCATCAGGGACCAGTCGCGGCAGTCCTTTGCTGTCACTTGATGCAGCATCCTCTTCAACGTTTGATTCAATCTCATCAGGGCTTCTGGAAAAAAGGTTCATAGCCGGGAAAATGATTAGCCGTAATTGTCTCAAAAGAACATAACGGATTTCAATGAGGTCTACCTCAACTGGACAAAACATCCAGATTCCTAAAGGTATGATGAAATGTTTTGCTCTCATGTAAAACATATGTTAAGAAAAACAATTTATATTGTTTGTAATCAGATGAAGGTCTTGGCTAACGCTTTAAAACAGTTACATAAAACTAATAGCTTTTAAATGGGTTTATGTTGCTCTAGGCTAAATGTGTCTAGGCTCAATGGGAAATAAAACATTTCCGGAGATCCGTTTTCCTAACGGAAGAGGTGTTACACACTGAGGATCCAACAGGTGCCCTGGTCCGTGAGGAAGTTGCACCACAGGAACAGCACCCTCACGCTGGCTTGGTGGAGGCCCTTCAGAGGGTAACCACATCAGTACCAGGAATACATCCTTGGTCTTGGGCTGACCAGAGAAGCGGTCCCACAATGTCTACAAATGCGACCTCGATGATGGGGAGCTGAACCAGAGGTGACGGAGCCGCCCATTGAGGAGAGGTCTGGTGGCAGAACTGTTATCAACATGCATCCATTCGGGGCCAATGGAACTGTTCCCTCATCCACTCAAGTGTTTCTTGGCCACCAGGTGTGCCGTCAGGGGGTGTGTGGGCCAGTGCCACTGTGTCTGGTAATAGGCTGAGGCCATTGTGGACCAGGAATATGACAGCCGGAAAACCTTTCCCTGTGTGTGATTGACCATGAACCATAAGGACTTCAAGCACTGATTCGTCCATTCATCCTCCAGATGCTCCTCATAGGAGGCACTGCCGGGCGAACTGCTAGAAAAGATCACACTCAGGTTACTCATCGTCCTCCCCCTTTCTGGTCATGCACGCAGGGCATGTTTCTTCCAACTTCTTTGGCCTAGGAGGACCTAAAATCCAGGTCAGATCCTTCAGAAGAGGAGCAGCACTGGTAGACCCCCCTACCATGCCTTGGCCAAGGCAGGAGTGGTGTGGAGGTGCTGGGCTGGGGAATGTTCCAGAACCTCTCACCATTGTTCTACCCTGGTGCGTGCTCTCCAAGGTCCTGAAGCTACCCGGGCAGGGGGCCCTTGCTTGACAGAGGCGAGACACAAATAAGACCGGCGAAAGATATCTATTTAGTATTTAATCCTCATTATTTATTATCTGTAATTCCCATGACTTTGTATATATTTCGTGTTGCTTTTCTTAGCTCCAGTTTCTTTACTCCTACTTGCATTTATCTGTTGGTCTAAACCTGTTATTTTTAAAGAAGTGTGGAAAATTGAATTTTACCTTGACTTTCTTTGGTGTTTTTCTCACTGGGGTTAATAATCTCAACAGTGGCACAATGTAATCATAGTGGTACATTTTCTTTTTAGAATGTAATAAACCTGCAAGTTAATTCAGAACGCGATGATGAAGCCAAATCCGTTTTAACAAATGAAACATCTACCAAAATGTAGTTCAATTCAAAAACAACTGCAAAAAACTGTAAAACACGTCCAAGCAGTGTTCTTAAACAAATTAATCTTAGAGCAAAAACCCCAGATGGAAATAAACATTTTATTCATATCATTTGACGGGAAATGGCTTTTGATTGTTAATTATGTGCAAAACAGGGGGGGGGACACATTTTTGTAATTCAGTACTCTGAAACAAGTTCTGAGACAAATGGGCATAAACGAAACGTTAAAATGTTGCTTGGAGACAAAAACCCAACAAAAACAGAGGCATCTTCAAACAGATTTGAAGGGAGGCGGGGGCAAAATTGGCGTGGTTTATTTGTGACAGACTTACTAGGCGCGACTGCGACTTGTGCTAGGATAGAAAAGCAAGACAGTTACACAAGAAATCTGCCGTTTTCGGTCTCTGCTGTACACACACACCATGTAGTGATTCCCCTCTTCTTACCTTCCAGCAAACGCTGAGGAACACGATGCACCACAATCACCCATTAATCCCTTCCTCTGCCGGATCCCAGCCAGGTAATTACTGTTTAAAAATATTTCATCCTATTCTCCCCTGAAAAGGAGACAAACTGAAACAAAGACTACACAGTGCCGAACAACGACAAAGGGACGCTTTAAATTCTCTCCTTTTCCCTGGTGGAATTGGAGGCTTTGTCTGCACACATTACAAGGTGTCTGAAACCAAATCTGTCGCTTTTTCATATTCAAATTTTGCAGTCACGCTCTAGTTTTCTACACTGAGAAGTTGGGTCTGTGTCTTCGTGTGGGTGATCGTACTTTCCTGCTTCTGTTTTTTTTTTTTCTCAAGCCACTCTATTGGCTTGCCTTGCTGAAAGTCCCGGCTAGTCAGTTGAAATGTCCAATCATAATTCTCACAGAATGGGTTGATATTTGGACAGAATGGGTTGATATTTGGACAGAATGGGTTGATATTTGGACTTTTATCAAGAGAATTGCAATAACCAAGTAAACTATTATGTTTGATATTTTGTTAGGTTGAATATAGATGGCACGTTTATCTGCTCACAACTCCTCCTTTTTATGTACACAGTCATTCCTTGGACAATGACCTCCTCATGACACTGTAATTATTGAGGCCATAAACCAAGGCAGCACTGTTTACACAGTTGAAGTGTAGGTGACAAGGATTAATGAGATAGACCAGACCTGAGTGACACGACAGATTGTATTGTGGGAACGTTTGAATGTGCTCTGCATTATTACTTGATCTGACTGGGATAATGTGCAATGATTGACCTGTTGTTTACCACCCACTGTACAAACATATTTGTGCTGCCAGATTTTCAATGGTTTTGCAAAATACCACACAGCGGATGTAGACCAACAAGAACAATGACAGTCTGTTATAGTTTTAAGTAAGCTGCAAGAGCTGAGTGTCAACTGACTGCAGCGCAAAATAGATCCGAAATGTAAAAGAGTATTTCAAATTCATGAGTTTGGCTTTTCTTTTAACCCCGTAATATTGCATTATTTTGAATGGCTTTTAATGCATTGACTTTAACTACTTATCAGGACCCTAGTTAGGAAGTGAAGCGAACAGAGGTAGACCAGGTTAACAAGACTGTGTTGGGCATGATAAAGACCTTTTTCGAAAACGATACCTGCGGATGTTGGGACGTTCGGCTTCTAAAAATACACAACGTTGCGACTAATGAAGCATGTATTTTGAAATCCGCCCATTATGGAATTAAGTACTGGCCGGCATCACATGGGATCATACTCCACCAGCCCCTTGCTAGTTAAAGCCCCCTCATCTTCTCTCTAGCTTTCTAGGTTCTCTGAACCCTACGATGCTGATGACCCTCCTAGGGCAACTGCGCCTGTTAGCAATGCGGCTTGGTGGTGGAGTCAGCGATACTGCTGGGTACCGCTGAGATGAGCTCAGGTGTGTTGACAGGTAGGGCCCACGGCCCTCGGGGGCCCCAGGGGAAATCAGACGCCGTGCTACTTTCAACAAATGAGTGTGTTTACCACTGTGGAAAAACAAACACACATACACAGAGGAGGCCTGTTCCGGTGTTGTAGTGGTGGGCACACGGTGTACTACCAGGGTCCAGGACTGAGAGATACCAGGTCCTGCTGGGAACAGGAGTTGCCGTCCCTGTAGGGCTACACAGCCTTCACCCTTCTGTGAACAATGGTTATTTGATTTGAACAAATGGCAGGAAAGGCACTTATATTTTAGTTTATAGTCTTGGCTACGAATTGACTACGAACATGTTCTCCTTTGCAGCAGTTATAGTCACCAGGCCAGGTCAGTAAATGTTTCAACCTTTCCTACTCCGACTTAATAAATAATGAATTCATGTAAGTATATATTTAACATTTTTTCAATTTGATTATTGGTTTTGCACTTCGCGTGCCATATTCCAGAGGACTTAGTGTACAGTCTATGTTTCTCAACCTCACTGTGCAGTCTTCTACACTTCAAACATAGAGAATAAACTTGTGAAGGTTTAAGGCCTAAATGGCAGGAATATGAACGCAAAATTATCTGGGGGGAACAGAAGGGTGTAGAAAAAAATGGCTTTTAAGCACACAAACATACACAATCCGCTTCTGACATGGAAACCTGGCCAAGCTCATGGGCTCCTCAATTCCCAGCTTTAGACTGATGCTATATAGGTGTGTGTGTGTGTGTGTTCTTCCTTTTAATGAGAATTCTTCCTGCCAAAAAAATGTTTTGTTGTGACCAGCAACATTTTTAAATCAAACATTGTGGTTTCAAAAAAAAAAAAAAAAAAAATCAGTAAGGCGATGTCTGCCAACATACGTGGAAACTGTATTGATTGAATATTGGTTTCCAATGGTTGATTTATTGTAAAAAATAACGTCACTTCATTTTATTAAGAGGAGTAACAAAAGTGTAATATTCAAATATAGATAGTATGCATATTATAAACACAATAATTGTATTAAAAATGCTCAATAAAATATATGTAGGAGATGCAAATAAATTAAACATCAAAGCTTTGCTGGACATCTATCTTTACACCCACAATCCCAAATATTGGTAGACTTTAACTGAAGAATAAATTGTGCAATGTTCATGACATGTTGATTGTAGTTTACTGGTGCAGTTCTATGTTTATTAGGACGGCAAGGTAACCTATTGTCAAGAGACTGAGGCCAGTAAACTAAAAGTTGCATGTTCTAATCCCTAGGCCAATGTGAAAAAACTATTGTTCTGGTTCAGAGCAAGGCCTTGCTGTAAATAATAATGTGCTTTTAGCAGACTAACCTGTTAAAAGCTGTTAATTTCAGCCTGCATTTTTCATGCAATTTCTATAACATCATATTGACATTAGGGGGTGCTGGAATTCTTCAGAGGGAAAGTATTCAGGAGAGATTGATTTGAGATGTGATGACACTTAAAAGCTTGAAATGCCATATTATTTAAAGAAAGGGAAATGTAGTACACTTGTACCTTAAAGAAGGATAGAGGTCGAAAAATAAATTGCTTTAGTTCCATAACATAATGCCATGCAATCTATTGTAAAATACCATTTTAATAGACCATTGAGTAAAATTCTGGAAGTAATTTTCAAACTAAATATAACATATTACTTTCTGCAAAAAAGTTTATCCATACTTATTCCTACTGAACAAATATGCTAATGTTCCCATATTGAATATGGCATGTTTGTCCACTTAAACCCATGTACAAGCCCACAACATGAACACCACACATATACTGTTCATGCCATATCCATCATCTACACTGGGCAAATATCGCGTCAAATCTGACATCTATCATTCTGTATATTCCATACAAGACCAACTCAAACTTCTACCAAGTAACTTATTCAAGTAAAAGTCATGAATTATTTACGAGAACACATTTCCCCTTGTTTATTTATACATACACATGTATAAAATATCATTTATTCTAAGAGGGTCTATAAATCAAAAGTATTCCCGGAGAATAACAGATAAGTGAGGTTATTGTGCAATGAGGCCAGCTGGTGGTAATAATTTAATGACGTTTTACAGGCGCTATAAAGACAGAAAACAGATGTGGCATTAAGGATTATAAAGTTGGTAAAACTTTTAACAAGTGAGATGTATTTCGGCAGTACAACAGCACAACCCCAGAAATAAAAGGAATTTACACATCCTTCAATTCTAAACCTATCAATCACACGCATGTTATTCCTCTGGGAGCGTCTTTACATGCATATTTATCAGCTCAACATGTTAATTCCCGCTGCTATACGCCCATCCAGCGTGTCTCCAGGCGTGTTTATGACTCATAATTGTTGAAATCCTTTGATATATTTCTCTCAACTAAGATATCATTTGTTTTTTGTGGTCTGAAGTCAATGAGGCACAATGACCTGGCTCTCAATTCAAATTTACAGTTCAATATCTATTATGGTGCTCTCAGCCCGCGGACGAGCTGCTCAAAAGACAGATGTTGACAGCAGTGAGCATTGCTGTTCTTTGCCACAAACACAATGGCGCTCATGTCAATGTTATCTAATTGAAACAGGAATATCTAAAAATGTGGTCAGGTAATGGTGGTAGTGTCTTCTTCCTTGCTCTTGTATATTACCCGAGTACTTTCAATTTTTTCTTTAAGTGTCTCGAATTAAAACAGAGCAAATGTTTACCTGGAAGCAACATATGCTAGTTTCGCAACGTTAGAAGGTGCATTTATTCAGTATCTCCTGCCAAAAAATGAACTACGAAAAAACTTACTAAGCCCATAAGACAGTGTGCCATGTTGAAAATGCAAAACCCAAGATCACCAGCATGCATTTACATTGCTAAGGAGCATCTATGGCAGATGTATGAAGCATTTCATATTCAACTTTGTTGTAGGGAGTGAGTGGGAGATCTTTACCTTTCTCTCTCACTGTCCCTCATTCTTCCCCACTCGCTTTTCCGTAGACACCTGCCGCCAAGCACACACCTTCAGGGAACAAACATCTGAGAAATGCAATTTAAGCATTTCGGCGCCACAAAGGGAAGGCAAACAATGCTGGAATAACAAGGGGATAAACGCGCGCAGATTTGATGCTGGACAAACATGCTGCGTTTCTCCAATTCACCAACGGCCCTGCCACGTTGCATGCGCACAGGTGTGGAAATTCAAGGACAAACTTAATTGTGGCTGTGGCCGTTGTTGTTGGTTTGTTTGATTTGTTTGTTCTATCATTGTTTCACAGGTTGGCTCCTTGAGGCATATAGTCCTTTAGTTTGACGGCAGGGGGACATGACTCCCGGGCTAAGAGGACAAGAATCTATCTTGGTACAAATAGGGTTAGAAGCAGAAAACTGACATGCAAAGATAGTTTGTTCACCTACTATCAAGAGGATGCCAAAAACCATGAATTGAAAGCTATAATTAATTTCACTCTCGCTAATATGTCCAGAAACTAGTTTGAACTGACTGGTTCGCTCAGACAACCTATGAGATGATAAGAAATTGTACGTTCTGAGCTGTGGTTGTCCTAGAATGAAATACATTGTCTGTCCTGGTCAAAGCTTATATTGTGAGCAAGTTGTTCCCTTTACCATGAATATAAAGAGCACATCATTGTTCAAATAATAATGTGGGTGACAAAACAGGCAAGTTATTTAACATAATGTTGTTTATAGCCTTCACCTGGGATGACACTGCTAGAGAAAACATCTTAAACCCACTTCATTCAAATCAACAACAACACAGGTGTGTGAAAAATGGAAGGGCTGGCAGAAATACTTTATGAATTATTAATGGTGAATTTAAGTATTATAACAGAAAATCTGTGAACATACCTGGTTTAATTAACATGCTAAATGTTTTCCATAATCCACCATAGTATAATTACGCCTTTATTCTGAAACATTTCTGAAGTACACAACACCTGCACTTTGTTAGCTTTTTCCTATTTTTTTATCATAATTATAACAGAGCTCCTAAATTATATTATGGGGGACTTTAAGTTTTAATAATTTGAGGCAAAAATAAAACTTGATGTTCATAAGGTCGTTGTGTGGTGTTATATGACTACACAATTAAATGAAGGTAACCCCAATGAGAGGTCCACTTCATGAGACTTCCACAAGGGGCTTTTCACTACTTCTCAGTCACGGCATGACCCTTCAAATGTTATTTACATATGAAATCTGTTTGGAAAATACATCATTTCCTCACCGTATTATAACCACAAAACTCAGACTTCATAATGATTTAGGACAAAGTACTACCCTGTCAACAGTTGGATCTAACAGGAGAATAGTTAGATTGATTTAAATTTTACTTATGGTGTTGAAATGGCTGTTAAATGTTGAACGTGTATTCTATTACATAGATTTTTGCTTAGAGCACACACAACAGTTAAGGAGCTGGCTGAGGTACTGTACTGAATTGTACTGTATATATTGTACAATTTTGGGATGAACTGTTTTTTTTATGGTTAGACCAGGATTTCAGTTTCCATATATCTTTTCAGGAGACATCCATTACAATCATATCGTACTTTTTCTGACAAACAAATTGTTTCAGTTGTTAAACTTTTTTTGGACAAATTCAGAAGGATTCCTTGCCTTTTTTGTCAAAACAACATGCCTCATTGGCAATATAAACAAAACAAATTGGTGAGGGTTCAACTTCTTTGATGAAACATTTTGCAACAAAAACTATATGTTTGTCAGAAATAATACATTCCAGATGAAAAACATCCTGCAAACTGTCCAGACCATTCACCCCATTTAACATCCACTTATATTTAGAAAAAGTACTTTTCAGATATATAACTCAAAAACCTTGCCACGATCTATAATTCAAGCACGTGCTCGCCTTTGTTATGAGCTAATATTGAGCTGCTATTGCTAGAGGCCGCAAACGGCTGTGTTTCTTTAGCAAAAAAAAGTATGTAAATATCACAACATATTCAATAAAACCGGTTACTGTGTGGATGTTGGTTATTTATGTGGATGTTAACATTAAAAAGAAACGTCAGAGGAGACTGTGTTCTTTGGTGATACAAAGTTGGAAACATCCTGGAAATTGAAAGCAGAAAATTTTTTATCTGCAAATTGTTTGAAATTAATTACAAATATAAAACAGAAAATAATTAAATGCGTAGGTTTCCCCCCTTTTCTATGACACGTCCAAATTAGCTGTAGTGCAACCAAATGTCTTCAGAAGTTACCAAATTAGTTTAATGGAGTCCACTTGTGTACAAGGTATTTTACATGATCTCACATTTTAACATCTGTCTCTGGGAGGTTCTACAGATGGACAGTATAATTCCTCAAAAAGAGGAATGTTCTTCTGTCATGAAGACGAAAGAACATTCAAACAAAAGTGGAATAAGGTTCATAAAAAGCTTCAATCAAGGATAGGATTTAAGACTGTCCCGGAAGCACAGTAAAGTACATTTTAAAGAAATGGCCAAAATATGGCAGAACTGGGAATCTGTGTAGAACATGCCATCCTGAAACACTTTAGGGCTAGAAAAGCTTGTAAAGACAGACTGTAAAATGGATCCAACATAGTACAGAATACAGATACATCAGTTCTCCTGGGACTTGGAAGAAGACTCATCTTCCATCAGGACCCCAAACATAGAGTCAAAGTCACGCTGGGGTGGCTTAAAAACAAAAAAGTCAAAGTGGCCCAGTAAAAGTCCAATCCACAATCTAATTGGGAATGTGAGAACTTGATGACATTTGCCATTCTTCAAAAGTCCCCATCTGACTTGACTGAGCTTGAATGAGCAAAAATTGCATTATCTGCAAACCTGGTATGGACTTATTCAAATAGACATGTGGCTATAATTATATAATGATACAGATTTCTCAACGAAATATTGACTAAAGGCGGTAAATACATACAAAATAAAATATTTTCTGTTTTGTATTTGTAATTTAGAACAACTTAGATTTTACATTATGGACTTTTGTTTGCTGATCAGTTCCTAGGAAAGTCCAAGTAGGCTGACCCCTTTTGAGAACCGCTGCACCCTACAAGCTGAACACCCTACAAGTGAACCTACTACGGAAATGTACTTTGGACTAACGGTGGCGAGGGAGAGAAACCGTACACAACTAAAAGAAGACAATGCATTGACGTTACAAAGTGTTCTTAGCCATACAGAATGACAGTACAAGAATACAGTCTAACCATGTAGTATTACAGTGTGAACAGTGAATACAGTCCTGCCTATCAGTATTACAGTGTGAACAGTGAATGCGGTCCGCCCTCTCAGTATTACAGTGTAAACAATGAATGCAGTCCGCCCTCTCAGTATTACAGTGTGAACAGTGAATACAGTCTAACTTCTCAGTATTACAGTGTGAACAGTGAATACAGTCTAACCTCTCAGTATTACAGTGAAAACACTGAATACAGTCTAACCTCTCAGTATTACAGTGTGAACACTGAATACAGTCTAACCTCTCAGTATTACAGTGTGAACACTGAATACAGTCTAACCCAGGGGTGGGCAAACTACGGCCCGGGGGCAAAATGCGGCCCGCGAGGCTGTCCCATCCGGCCCACGGAATGTAATAAAATTATTTTGGGGGGAATTAAAAAACCAACTCATCAGCCCATTCTTATAGATCTGAGTCAGAATTTTAACTATTTACACCT
>JACXGK010001306.1:23279-72861 GCA_016801125.1 Novumbra hubbsi | reverse complement strand
GGGGTGGGGGGGGGGGTGGAGGAAGTTGGGGGGTTGTGCAATCCCAGCCTTAAACGGATTGTGCCCTCTCTGCCATGTGTTTTAGAGAGCGCTGTATAGCACGTGTGTGTTATAGATTGCATACAGCACGTTAGTAGTTACCCGTGAGAAATGTGTGTGTGTGTCTCTGTGAATGCTTGCATGAGGGAACCTGTGTGTGTGTAATGTGCCCAGCACATTGTCCCTGTCCCTTGACAAGAAACAGGTTCTCCCTTGCTTTTCCTCAGCCTAGCTCCCATTTCTTTATCTATCTCTGTGACGACTGGTTCCTGACCTCCTGCTCCCTCACCTTTTCACGCGCTTTGCTGCTTGCTCACTGAGGTGAGCTAAATAGAAATAACACGGTTCCCAGCTGGTTGTCTATCTGATGGGGCCACCGTGTTCATAAACCACTGCCTCTGGCATTTAAACAAGCGCGAGGTCAAAAGGGCAGACGACCAAAAACAAAGTGATACTGTATCTGGGCAATGCGGTGCTCTTCTCATGATAGACACAAGGCGTGTGTCCCAAACCTGCCTTACACGTTTCTCTCGGAAGGGGAAATTCATTCACCTTTGAACGTAAAGGAGAGCATCTTTTGACATGGGAAATCTATTTAGAAGGACCATTTAAACACAAGAGTAATGACGGTATGTGGATGTTACGATAATAAGGTATACTAGTTACTTTAAAGCCTTATTCTCTTACACACAGGCAATGGTTTCCTTGAAAATAATCTGTTCTTGGTTAAGAAAAAAAAAAACCTAGGCCCAATGTGTGTCAACTCGCTATATCTGAAATATATTGCATATGTATCGCAATGTTGGGATTAAAGAAACGAGGCCCAGCCTGTCAGTAGTCATCAGAGACATAGGTTACATAGCTAGGGGTAGCCAAGAGCTTGTTTATGTACAGAAACACATGGCTTTAGATGCTTACTCCTCCCTCCCTTTCTCAGGGCTGCACCATCATTTCCACTTGTAAAATATGGACGCGTATACTTGGCATCCCGGCAGCAGTGCATTCCTGGCGGGTGAGGTATGGGAAACTGGTCTCCCATACCCGCTGTGGAGCGCAGAGCACAGTGTCTTGCCCTCGAGACAATAACTCACCCGACCAGGGCGGGGACACAGTGGCTCAACAGTAAGCTCATCTCCAAACCCCTGCAATCAAACTTCACACCTCCGCTGTACCCTTGTACTGCTTCAATCTTGTCTTCCTGTTTTCTGCGACCCACGGGTCCATTCTTACTCCTGACACGGAGCCAGGCTGACTTGGGATTGCCTTACATGAGTAACACAATGGCATTCACGCCAATCCAAAGGTCTTCCAACCCTGACAATTGTAAAGTTTTCTTCTCCACAATTTAACCAGCAAACAGCGTGAGGGAATCGGTCCAGGTAAGGAAAGCCAGGATGACGGCTTCATCTACAATGGGAATGCGGTACAGAGCAAGGAAGAGGCAAAAAGCAATTCAAATGATTGATGTATATTCAATTAAATAATAAAACTGTTAAACAGCATTGGCAGAGACCTCGGTACAAGTACCTAACAAATATATTGTTTTCTCCGCGTCCAAGTCTCTTGTATTGAATCAAAAGGAAAACTACTCAATTGTATTTACACTATTGCACCAGCTCAGCAGGAACGGGGAATGGCTCTCCCAACAGCTTAAGATGTAAAACGAGAGTGATAGTAATTAATGTTTAACTAAACCGTATTTGCCTGTTAGCCTTCTACTTGGATATGTATACTTGATTAGCTATTTGAAAATGAGTTGCTAATATCACGGCTCCACTGCTTGCTTTGCTGTGTCAACATTATACTCAAACTTTGGATCGACAGCCTGAGCTAATGCCGTTTTTCAAGACCCGGTTGGAAGAGGAGGAAACAAAAGATTGAGACACAACCACTGCCTATCCTCTGACGTCCTTCCACAAAGCAAGCTTAATGACAGGGCATAGTTGTGTACCTTCATCCTTCCTGAAACCAGCAAAATCTGCAAAATCCTTGATTTACAACAGACAGGCACTTCCTTGGTTGAGATCTATATTTACGCCATGTTTTGACCATGTCAATAGACAGCTCAGACGTTTGCAAACACAAGACTCTCGGTGGCTAACAAGGCTAAGCACATGTCTTAACTGAAACCTTACTCCATATACAGTGCTATACTTAAGGTAAGAGCCCTATGGACCTACCCAGAAGGGAATTATACAGGGACCCTATTGACGTACCTTTGCACTGGTTGGTGTTCTTGTCCAGGATAGCCTTGGTTGATACAATTTTTCCATATCTGTAACGAGAAAAGACATTACCTTGTTAAAGTATTACACATTACACTGGCTTTACCAACTTAGATTGAGTCACTTAAATATTGCATCTTTGTCAAGATCCCCTTCAGATCTTGCAGACAACACAATAAAACAATACATTGATCTGTTTCGCAACTATAAAAAAACACTACCACAAAAAACAAGGTAACATACACAGACAAATGTATCATGTTTTTTATGTCACAGTCCTCTCTGTTTGGAAGTGAGATCAAACTGTCTCTATACCACACTGTGTGAGTGTTTTAGAACGGTAAACAAATCCTCAAAATTCCTTGTTTTCCAGCAATTTAATGCTATACCATGCACTTATTACTACAAATAACAACGTTGGAAACATCCTCAGTTGCAATAATGTCAATGGCAACAGCAAACCATTACATTTCCTCATGGCTCATAATGATAAAGTATAGGAAACTGTAAAAACGATTAGGCAGGAAAGTCTAAAAACATAGCCGTGTTGGGAATGTTCTTGGATGTCAGTAATTATTAGCATTAGAGTTGTCTATTTGAACGACGGGCCCTCTCAATCCTATAACCTCCTACTTAAATCTCTATCCTCCGATTCAATATAACTGTAGTGAGCCACGAATGCTCTCTTGATAGCCATTATCGCTGTTGGGAAAAGAAACATAGCGGGAGATAACATATCAGGAATGTCTACTGCCACTCCATTGCTCTCCTATTAATCAAGCAACTACATTACAAATCTCAATGGCAAAAAAAGAACAGGGGTGTACCATGTTTATACAAAATGATGACTGCGTCAGGAAGCTGTGTGTGTGTCACTGCTCGCTTGCGCGTCGGCCTGCGAAAGTGTGTGTGTGTGTGACTGTGAGCGCTTGGCAGCATGTCTGTGTGTGAAGGAAACCAAGCTTTTCTCTGAGTACATAAGGAAGTGTGGAGTTTCCTGCCCCATATTTCACCCGTGGGGGATAATTGAGCCATTTCTCAATGCACAGTGGTGACTCTATTTTCTGCTGTGGTGGGTGGGTGGCGTTTATGAACTGATGGGCACACGAAGGAAAGATGAAGTCTGACACTCAGATTTGTGGATACCAATCAGACTGTTGTCCTGGTGAGATAGAGGCACAGGGTAATTTGACTTTCTCAAAATGGCAGTGGGTCTGTGCAAAAGTTAGTTCATTAGAAAGGTTATTCCCAGTAGGGATCAAAAGACAGGAACTTCGCCTCCATCAGCCTTTAGTATTTTTAATGAGATAAAAACATACTGGGTTACATTTGTGTATCTTTAATGAATATCGATATAATCAAAGAGGCAGACAGTCTCCCAACTACAAAAAGTTTTTTTTTGTCAGTCCACTAACATAGTACATTTTGTAAAGTGTAAAAATAAAAAAAATACTTGTTTGAGGTTCATTGATGAAAAAGCACGCCTGTAACTGAATAAAAAAATCAATATTCTTTCATCTCATTAGGTTAACTTTCTTCTTTTCTTTTTTTTATGTAGCCCACAAATTAACAGGACTGACTCTAACAGGTGTGACAGTTCGGCCTCTGGGAGGAACTTGGGACAGAGCAGCAGCCACGCCCGGCGTGTGTACAGTGGAATAAGACACAACAGGGAACACTTGGGGAGTTAACGGCCTCTATCCCTTTCCATTTCAAAACAGGTGTTCTGGCAATATTGGTGGGAGGCAGCACACGTGAGTGAACATGGGCAAGAGGACGTGGACAGACGTGTCCCCCTTTGTCCCACCATATGTTGGTGTTACCGGAAAAAAAAGATATATAGACTCGCAACTGACTCTGGCCTCCCAGCTTTGTTTTTATCCACTGTGCCGCTCTGATAAAAAGGCTGTATTAGGTCGATCTTTTACACAAAGTTAAGGCATATTGAAATTGTGGAATAGAGAGTGAAGTGCAGATCTGTCATCGCTCATTCACATCTGTCATCCCTCATGCACATCTGTCACCCCACATTCACATCTGTCACCCCACATTCACATCTGTCATCCCTCATGAACATCTGTCACCCCACAAGCACATTTGTCACCCCACATGCACATCTGTCACCCCGCATGCACATCTGTCACCGCACAAGCACATCTGTCACCCCACATGCACATCTGTCACCCCACATGCACATCTGTCACCCCACATTCACATCTGTGATAGGGTTAGGTGATATTAGAACATTTCCCATGGCACACCTGACGATCTCTCACAGCACACTAGTGTGCCGCGGCATACTGGTTGGGAAACACTGCTCTAAAGCATATCTAGCCAAGCCAATATGCTTCTTGTACCACCTTTTGCCCAACCAGGAAGTAAGTGCCAGCCCCTATTTATTTGAATAAGAATTAATTCACTGGCCAACAACCACAATTGAGTTCCAGGCACTGACCTACCACAAGGGTGTGCATGCAAGAGTGAGCACACAGGAGTCAGTGCAAGGCTACACAACTCTAGTCTGACACATTTTACATTTATGTTTTAGTCATTTAGCAGACGCTCTCATCCGAAGAAACTCTGTTAGTGCACTTATCTTAACATAGCTAGATGGGACAACCGAGTCAACAACATTTTACTGAGGGCTATGTTTAAAGCTATATATTGAATGGAGTTACACATTCACTAGCAATAAAGCGTATACTGTAAATGCTCTGCCAATTGTTGTTTGTGTGTTGTGCTTTTTTGGGATCTTTGCACTTGTATGTGTGTACAGTAGCCTCATTCTAGGAAAACAGTTGAAAAAGACTCCTATTGGCATTGAATTAGGAAACCTCATTATAACTTTGTTTGTGTCCACTGGGACCAGGAGACAGTCATCTTTGGATGCCAAGTCATCACTGCTCGTCTCATTAAATGTTAAAGATGGTTCATCAAATGCATCTATGTGGTCCAAAAATACCCCACAAAGATGCCTGGGGAAGGGGATGAAACAAAAAAGGTAGAATCAGGCAGCCAGCCCATCATGGAGAATATTGGTAATAAACAGAAAAGACGAGGAGCGGCAGTGTGTGTGTGGCCGTGCGTATGCCTGCATCTATGCATGCGCGCATGCCGTTGATATATGTGTATGTGTGTGAACACCATGCTACCGGCTTCTCTTCCAGGACTAGTCGGTGAGGCTTTGATGTGACAGTCCTTGTGAAGCCAGGGTTTAACACTGGTGATGTAGCTTTAAAAGAGCATGTCTTGACTAATCCTATTTTTCAGTCTCTACTGAACCCAGTCAGTGTTACCAGAGTCCCTCACTGAGAGTCCCTACACCCTTCCCATTTTTGTATCTAAATCTTTCTTGCACATTCTCCCCATCCTCATCGCAGTTCATTCTCTCTCTAGCCCTCTTTAAACATTTTCTCTCTATTTATCCCTGTCTTTCTTTCTCCTCCATTCCTCTCTCTGTTTCTCGTGTTTCCCGCGTCTCTCTAAAAGGAGCTCGTACAAAATCCATGCCAATCATTATCCAATACAGCAAAACAGATGACAATGTTAAAAAAGGAAACAGCCGCCCCAGAAACAAATGCAAGGTTTTATAGGAAGTACAATTTTAGGCCACCGTAAATGATGTTTATTCGTACGAGCGCGTTCCGGACATTGATATGCGATGAGGGGACCCAACCCCAGCTTGTTCTCAACGACACCTTCTGCTTTCTGAGTGGAGGTGGAGGACTGATGAGGAGAAATTGGATCTCTTGAACATCAGAGTCTCGGTTTTCCTTCGCAGGGTGAAATGATCCAGGCGTATTTCATTTCCGCCAGAGCACCGGGGGTGAAACGGTCTTTACGTGGGGATGGAGTGCGGGACAGAGCCGGCACACATTACTGGGACAGCCTTGAGAAAGTGGGGACTGACAGACAGTGCCTGTCCCAACCTTTTGGGGGCCCATAGCAAAATATGATTTGGGGGCCCCTTCTCCCCTAGTGGTCCGGGGCTCACAAGTAGCCCGAAAGCCCCTGGCGGACAGGGGCTTATGTACTTATGCATAGGGCCGGGCCTGCTGGGAGACCCCCCAAGCATGGTGTGTTTTTCCACCCTCCTGCCTCTCCAAACTTACGCCCCGGCTGTTTCGCAACGGTGTTTCGCGTGAAGTGCCGTGACATGTGGATGGTGAACCGCTTTCCAACCTCCTTTACACCAGGTGAGAACATTTACACGTGTTAAGCGGATTGAGTCCCAGTCACATTCTTCTCCTCATCTACCACCACAGCGTGTCTGAAGAAAGCTCTGACTGGCCCTTACAGCCTTTTGGAAGGGGGCTTTAAAATGAAGTGATCCTGCTTTGGCCCAAAGAGGCAGATTTGTGGCACCGGCTGTTTAGGGCCTGTGTCAGTTTAGTTCCCTAAGGCAATTTATCGTCCCCCTCATTGACAATAGAACATAATGAGCTGGGAGGAAAATATGGTCCGCCTCTTTTTGTAGTTCTGTATTTTGTCTGAATTCTAGGTCAAGGATAATGAAACAGACATTGATCTGCTACCCCAACAATTGGCAAGACCACATGTTAATACATGGTCTGTTTGTTTATGTGATGCCCTGTTTAATGGTTTTATAGGAGGCAGGTGTCACTGTTGCGCTCCGATTTTGAACAGAAAGGTAGAGAAAGAGTTTAAATAGAGTAAACATTCTTTATATTTTAAATATAATATTTTATTTGGCCCTGCAGTTATGTAATTCATGGCATGGTTTCGTACTTCATTAAAGAAAAATACACGAACAAAAGGATAACCCCCCACCCCTTCATACAAAAGGTGAAATGTTGATAGAAATGTAGGTTGTGTGACGAGGGGAATTGTTCATAAATCTACACATTTTGGGGTTTTGTAAATGTTTCAAGTGTTACAATTACTCATATTTATTCATATCAGTAGAAGGAGCAGCAACAGAGAGTGAAAGAGAGAGAGGAAGACAGAGAGAAAGACTGAAAATGGCAAAAGAAAACAGAGAGAGAGAGCGATTGATTGATGGAGTGTCACATCAAGGTGTGGCGGCTGCCTTGGAATCTAGCGCTCTTGAGTGCCCTGTTCAAGGTTGACCCTCAGGCTTGTTGACCCCTGTAACGAGTTCAAAGGGCGGACAGGGGTCAAGACAAAGGTGCTGCAGTAGGATTTAAGGGACCACTATCGTCCAACCTGGGACCGATGGGACCAATCTTATTCTCTGACCCAACAAGGTCATACAAGTAGACCATATTGTGTTCCAAATGCCATCCCTTTGGGCACTACTTTTTGGAGTCTGTATGTATATTGAGGGGCTATGATGGGAGTGCTGATGAGACCAACAGCCAGGGCCTGTGTTCTGCTGAACCGATCCGCTCTATCCTGATAGACACCTGGCAGGGAAGAGAGCCGCTCCTCACTCGAGTAGCACTGTTAGAAAATCAATCACTCCTGAGCTGAGCTTGTGTACTGTGGAAGGACTGCCCTTTGAAGATACCCCCACAGCATGGGCACTGCACTGGCACAGCACACGGATGATGCAGTCGTCGGTTAAGCTCTTCTGGATCTTCTTCACTCAGGTGAAAAAAAATTCAATGTGACATGTTTCCAGCGCGAAGGATGACGAATGATTTTTCTGTTTCCGTTTGTTCATTAGGATCCAAACTTGCTATTGCAGTCCTCAGAATGATTACTTAGGCCGGTAATGTCAGCACTCTCATTGCTTTGTATGGTGTGCAATATATTTTATCTTCCTATTCACTGGTATGTGCCGTTATACTACACTCAATCTCAGAATGTTGATAATTTCAGAAATGTACAATACAATACATGCCAAATCTTGGAAATGTAAAATTTTGCTCATTATCTGTATAATTCTTTGCTCATATTTTACAAGGCTGCCAGCTAGATTGATTCCCCAAGATGGCAGGATAAAATCCAGTTCAAGGCAGTTAACTAGGTTAAAGGAGTTATCAGTCATCGTACCTGGTTTTATATAAAAGGGGAGGAGCAACACTAAAAGGTCTTAATTCCCAGGGGGTGGAGGCCATGTCTCCACGGTGGCTTCCGGGTGGTGGTTTTGGAGGAATGGTTGTGGGTGGCCTGCGCACCATTCCTCCCCTGACAGTTTTCCTCCTCTATAGCGCTCCCTGGAGCTGCATTAGTGCTGTATTAAGGGGAACACGGCATGCCACATATTGTTTGCCTTTTCCCGCCTGTCCCCTGAGCAGCTGCTGGGGAGCCTCTTCCCTAGACAAGGTCCTGATAGGGTGCAGCTGTGAAGGGGTGTGGCTGGCTCTGGCTGGCTGCCTCTGGAACGTTCCGGAAGCTGCCAGCTTTCTTAGGTGAGGTTGGTGATTCAACAGGTGAGGCGCGTTTACCACAATATACACAGTATATGCGTTATTAATTTGCATTATTATATTTGTTATTGTCTTTCAACGGTTGTTAACCAGGTGTGAAATAACAATTAATTTTTCATCTTCAATGACAGCCTGGTCAAAGAATCCGACAGCCTGGTTGCAAAAACATGAAGCCACAGACTTTGGCCAAACTTGTGTTTCTAAAAGCAAATTTTCTATGGCCAGCATAATGTTGTTATTACTAATGTTACTTTTTTAGTCAATTATAGATTTTCTTTTTTACAGCCAATATCTGCATTGTATAGGCAAAATTTTGTTAAAACCGTCTGAACAGTTGGTTTTCATAGCATCAGATGTAGCATACCTTAAACAGGAATGTTTCACGATTTCATTGTTGTATATGATAATAATATAGTCCCACAAGTTTGAGTGTCGGCTATACAGTTTGATTAAATGACGAAAAGATCTGTAGAGTATTTAAAATGATGATTACTAATAGCCCTTTACTGTGTCCTTATCCCTCCATGTTGTTAATAAAAAACAAGCAATCCTTAAATTAAATTAAAATAATGGCATATGGTTGGTAATATATTTATTTTTAAAATGAATACTCATCATGCATAATCATTCGATTGACGGATTATGTTTGAATTATGACTGAACACCAAATTAATGGAGCAAATTTAGATTTGATAGGAAAAACATGGAGTGGTGGAGTGGAGCATCAGCCTCGTCTGAGAGCGATGAGTGGGATTTCCAACTGCTCAGATTTGGTGGATTCAACAGGTGTCAACACTTAATAGAGGGTCAATTTAGTTTTTAAGGAAAATGGTGTGAAAGAATTTCAAATTCCGGGACTTGTATTATTTATTTCAATGACAAAGCGAAATGCCTGTCGACCACAGGATTTAGGAGTGACCAAATTGAGATGTCCAAAGTGCATTTATTTAAAGGCGTCTGTGAATCTGGCATGGTGTATAAAGTGGGGAGAACAAGTATTTGATACACTGCCGATTTTGCAGGTTGTCCTACTTACAAAGCATGTAGAGGTCTGTAATTTTTATCATATGTACACTTCAACTGTGAGAGACAAAAATCCAGAAAATCACATTGTATGATTTTTAAGTAATTAATTTGAATTTTATTGCATGACATGACAAGTATTTGATACATCAGAAAAGCAGAATTTAAAATTTGGTACAGAAACCTTTGTTTGCAATTACAGAGATCACACGTTTCCTTTAGTTCTTGACCAGGTTTGCACACATTGCAGCAGGGATTTTGGCCCCCTCCTCCATAGAGACCTTCCCCAGATCCTTCAGGTTTCAGGGTTGTCGCTGGGCAATACAGACTTTCAGCTCCCTCCAAAGATTTTCTATTGGGTTAAGGTCTGGAGACTGGCTAGGCCACTCCAGGACCTTGATATGCTTCTTACAGAGCCACTCCTTAGTTGCCATGGCTGTGTGTTTTGGGTTGTTGTCATGCTGGAAGACCCAGCCACGACCCATCTTCAATGCTCTTACTGAGGGAAGGCGGTTGTTGGCCAAGATCTCGCAATACATGGCTCCATCCATCCTCCCCTCAATGCGGTGCAGTCGTCCTGTCCCCTTTGCAGAAAAGCATCCCCAAAGAGTGATGTTTCCACCTCCATGCTTCACGGTTGGGATGGTGTTCTTGGGGTTATACACATCCTTCTTCTTCCACCAAACACGGCGAGTGGAGTTTTGACCAAAAAGCTCTATTTTTGTCTCATCAGACCACATGACCTTCTCCCATTCCTCCTCTGGATCATCCAGATGGTCATTGGCAAACTTCAGACGGGCCTGGACATGCGCTGGCTTGAGCAGGGGGACCTTACCTGCGCTGCAGGATTTTAATCTATGACGGCGTAGTGTGCTACTAATGGTCTTCTTTGAGACTGTGGTCCCAGCTCTCTTCAGGTCATTGACCAGGTCCTGCCGTGTAGTTCTGGGCTGATCCCTCACCTTCCTCATGATCATTGATGCCCGACGAGGTGAGATCTTGCATGGACCCCAGACGGAGGGTGATTGAACGTCATCTTGAACTTCTTTCATTTTCTAATAATTGCGCACACAGTTGTTGCCTTCTCACCAAGCTGCTTGCCTATTGTCTTGTAGCCCACCCCAGCCATGTGCAGGTCTACAATCTTATCCCTGATATCCTCTGGTCTTGGCCATTGTGGAGAGGTTGGAGTCTGTTTAATTGAGTGTGTGGACAGGTGTCTTTTCTACAGGTAACAAGTTCAAACAGGTGCAGTTAATACAGGTAATGAGTGGAGAACAGGAGGGCTTCTTAAAGAAAAACTAACAGGTCTGTGAGACATGGAATTCTTACTGGTTGGTAGGTGATCAAATACTTATGTCATGCAATAAAATGCAAATTAATTACTTAAAAATCATACAATGTGATTTTCCCACAGTTAAAGTGTACCTATGATATATGTGTATCAAATACTTGTTCTCCCCACTGTATATCGAGGCCGAAGTGTTGAGTGTTGAAGGAGGCACAGGTCCTGATGCGCATGGCAATGTGGTAAATTACATCTAATTTGCTGATAGCGGCAAGCCTTCAGACTACTTGACCATAGCCAAAAACGGTCAGAAATTCCAATTTTTACAATAGCTTGGCTGCATGGGGAACGGATGCATATATTATACACAAAATTCAGTAAAATGTTTTTTTAATTAATGCATTAGAAATTAATTATAAAGATTGATTGTTGTGATAGTACAAATAACAACTTAGTGTTTTAGCCAATACTTACTTGGCTCAGTTCAAGAAGCCCTGTCAACGGAACTGGTGCTGGACAAAACATCAGCACAACCAAGCATAGGTTGCATTTCTACAATAGGATGTTGTTGGTTATCCGGGAGCTGGCTATTTTTCACATTTAAGGGGCTCTGACTGACTAGCCTCCAATAGCAGTGTTTCTTCCTGGTTGAGTTATTGTCTCTCTGGTATTCCTTGACCCCTGTCCTCCCTCTGAAGCTGACCAGAGAATGATGTAGTGCAGGGGATGTCCTTGTCAACCCAGGATCTGTCTTGGGACAAAAATAACACGCTTGCACACACACATGCAAGCTCACTCTGTGCTCCCACACGAACAAACCGGCACGCACACATGAGGTGTGTGAATGTATTTCTGACAGGCATTGTTGGTGAGAGACAAGAGCCAATCGTCAAATCGGAACAGACAGCAGAGATTTTCACCCAAATGGACCACAAGAAGGATAGAGAAAATAAAAAGAAAGACAGGACCAGTGGACAATGAAAACTAGTGAGAGAACAGGAAAGATATAGAAAGAGAGAAAAAAAAGAGAGGGTAGATAAATATACAAAAAAGGGTCCAATCGAGACATGGACTGCATTTAAAGGAGTGGGAGTGAAAATGGCAGTGAGCCTGTGTCTAATAGAGCAATACGCTGGCCAGTGTATAGTATCGATGTTTTCCACTAGTACAGTATGACCATTCTTCAGGCTTCAGCGTTCCAGTTTAGCTCCTGTTTGCCCACCGATGTCTTACAACCTGTCAAGCTGACATACCAGTCATTTCTGTCCGACACACACACATGAACACATTTCGTCTTTGCCGCTTTCTCCACACTGGTCCAGATGATAGGAAACAAGAGGGAGGGAGTGTCACAGCAGCTGGAAGGGAGGAAGCGGGAGTCTTGAGGGCTTGGGTTCCTCATGTCAATCATTCTTCATGGCCGCCGATACTACAATGGAAAGAACGGAGCCTCCCGGTGGAGTGGGCGGGTTGGCTGTTCTGAGCTGTACAGCGAGAAGCACAGAGGGTGTGCCTATGAAAAACCAAGCTGTCATTATGCCATGTGTACAGTAATGGGAGAAGTGGGGGGGGGGGGTATTCATTTATTCTGAATAATGCAGTGGATTGCCTAAGGGCATATCAGCCAGTGCAGCAAACCACTCTGCAAATCGACATTGTGGAGCCTGCAGACGTTTCGTATAGCATTAGTATGACTGTGGCAAATTATCGCGTCCGTTCTACAGCACAAAGCTCATGGCAACCAAAGTTGTTCTCGTGATGGAGTAGCAATGAGAGACAGAATAAGAGTAAGATCAAGGGGAATTCATGTTTTCTGTTCCCGGAATAGCCGTAGCATCTGGTGGACGGCGTGTAATTAGGGGGGTGTTGTTTGGTCTGGACATTCTCAACTGTCGTCTCATCGCCTCAGAGGCTAAGCGGTGCAATCTCGGCCCACTCTGACGGACACGTGGTGGGGTTGGTCAACGGGGAGAGAGAAAGAGAGGGACGGAAAGAGGAGAGAGCACAGACAGATAGCAGAGGCGGGCGAGAACCGGGCTGAACGTGCAGGTTGAAAGTGTAGACCGGACAGGGTGTCGATGACAGAACCGAGGGGTTGTCTCACACTTCATCCCATTGGGGATCAGGAACGCTCCGGCTTGTGTCAACAGAAGGGGCCTCCGAGAGTCATTAGAGGGTAATGTGGCGCTTCGGATCACAGAGGCTCTATGGAACAGGTGGTGCCAGAGGTCACCCTCCTCCTCCGCCCTGATGTATGGAGCTCCAACCCCTCCCTTGAAATCCTCCCTCTGTCCCCTGCCACACATGGGAAAGGTTATTTGAACAATTGGCTGTGATTAGCTCTTGATTTGGGTTTCTCTCCATTTGATCAGACGGAAGAAAGCAGCGTGACAGCTGTCGCTGGCTAAAAGTGGGTGCGGGCAACAAAAAGGGTGGAGGAGAGCGAGGCAGGGGGGTGGAGCTGTGTGAACCTTTCCATCTCAGCTTTTTGAGTTATGGATTTGGCCCACTGGAAGGGAGAACGTAAGCTCCAATGCCCCTGTTATTCCAGGTGTGGCCCATGAGTTTGGCTCCAGAGCACCTTGTAAAAAGTGCTCTTTGCTCAAAAGAACCTGCCAGAGGGTTCCGCCTATCAACTTCTCCTGGGTGGTGGACTGCAAACAAGAAAATGTGAAAGAATTTCTAACTCCAACTGCTTGGTAGTGAAACGGCTCATAAAGTCTGGTGTTGTCCATGAGGGCTCAGGGGTTAGTATTGGCTGCACACTCCATATTTTACCCCTGGCCCCCTGCCCCACCTGCCTTGGTCCAGGCATTTGTTTCTCACGGTAACGGCTGTTCCATCCAGGCCTCTCTCTCACGCTGGGTGTTCTGCCAAAACGCTCTGGCCTGGCTGTTTCTCTAGACCCATATATCAGGCTGATGGTCCTGCAGACCTTCAAATCCGGCCAAATGAATAAAACACAGATTAAACACAATCCAAATCCAACTAATTGCTCTACCAACTGCTTTATGTGTGTATAATTTGAACCGCTGTGGTAATTGTCGGTATTGATTCTCTTGTCTTTTTTCCATGTCTGAAGTAGTCGAGGAAGTTGTAGCAGTTCAGCGTGAATACTTGCGGGAGACTGTACCCTGCTGTGTTGCTAGTTGCTGTGGTCAGCTAATTTTCATGCAGGAGTGGACACAGCGGTTTGAAAGACGCCCAATCGCCAGACACGATATGGCACGCTCTCAAGAATGCATCAGTTGCCGGCATTGTGTTTGCTTTGGAGATACAGGGTGAGTGTGTGCTGGGAGGACTGTTTCACAGTGCACATGACCCTGTGATCCCTGGCTAGGGAGCTGCACAGCAGAGCTCACCATCAGGACTTATAATGATCTCGGAAAGGAAAAGGCTGCCTTCGGACAAACCTGTGATACAGATGAGAAATAACAGCTTGGGCAGTTTATAGGTGATTGAAGAAAAAAAAAACATGGGCTCTGCAGTGGCTCATTTTGAAGGTTTTAGTTTAACATGAGGCCCTCTGGGACCTGACAAGGCGACGACCCAAGGGAGGAGGCCATTGTGGTGCAGTGGAGCAGGATGGTTGGGGTGGGTACGGCGGAGGTGTAGGTTCAGCAGACCGCAGCGGGAAAACACTGGAGGGGGACCCAGGGGTCACAGACTGCAGCCCAGGTGACCTTTGTGAAAATTGGCCTGGCTGTCTGCGCTTGAAACAGTGGTGGGCTTATTAAAGTTTCATTGGCATTGGATTTTCATTGGCACAGCAGACCTCAGGCAACCTTGAGGGCATTTTGCAAAAAGACAGGAGAGTAATGCTTAGGGAAGCGAGTGTGGGAGAAAGGAATGTGAAGTGGAGCATCCATTAGGCGAAAGATAACATTCCACGTCCAATGCTCCAAAGGCAAATGTAATGTTTTACTCAGAGTAGGAAACCGCAGGATTTAAATCACAAATATGCCTTTACATAAGCTCTGACAAGATCGTTTTGAAAAAAATAAGTTGAATAATATTGAATTAAAAAATAAATTCAAACTGTCAACGGAGGAATTGTACAATGGGGGAGATATGCAATTTGGAAACACTGAGCGCCTCGACTGTCTTATCATGCTTGGTCTCAAGCTAATGGGATTTTCAATGGGTCAATATCAAGACATGCCGGACATCTGACATAGAGCATTACCAAATCCTGGACAAGGTGTTCTGATTTAATAAGACCATTAAATAATTGGCTGCATTTACCCGGGGCATTTCTGAAAAGATGGCCAAAAAAGGTTACTTAACAGGCAGACATTGCTTGTTACACAGTATCTTGCCAATATGATGTTTAGTCTTCAATAATGATCTTGACCCTTTCGTCTCTTAAGACATGGATGAATTTAATGGAGCTGAACAAAGCTGTTAGTGAGGGAGTGTGTGTGTGTGTGTTTGTGTTACAGCTTGATGAGGTTCTGTTCTTCGGTTCCTGTGGGAGGCAGTCCAATCTTAGGCGTTATTAGGGCTTTATTGAGCTGTGTGTAGGAGTCTAGTGTGTGGTGTGTGTTCTTATATCTCACTCACACTTGGCAGAGCTTTTCTGATTACCCGTGTCTGTCTATTTGAAACAATCACAGTCTGTGGAGTTTTTATAAGGGTGTGTACCAGCAGGTGTGCGTGTGTGTCTTAATAAAGTTGTGTGTGCGTATTAAAAATCAGCTGTGAGTGCTCGTTTATACAGCTATTTGTGTAGTTAGCACAGCATGATAACTGTGCGTGGATACGCCGTTGCCTGCAGGCGTTCGTGAACAAGCAGGTGTGTGCTAAAATATACATTGTGTGTGTGTATGTGTGCTTGTGCTAACACATGAGTGTGTGTTTGTGCGTGCGTGCCACACTTACGGTTGGCAGAGCTTGATGAGATCCTGGTCCGTGGTCCCGGGGGGCAGGCCTCGGATGTACAGGTTGGTTTTACTCAGTTGCTCGGCTCCGCTGTGACTGCAGCTGTTTGTGCTGGGGCTGGGCGGAGCCATGGGGTGGGGGGGTGGAGCATAGGGCTGCTGCAGGAAGAAAGGCGGGGTTAGATATGTTTTTTGAGGGTCATAGCCGATTTTTTTTAATCAAGGAGACAAATGGCTGATATTTTGGTCCGATATGCATTTCTGGTAAATATGTGTATTTGACTGTAGCACCGACACAAAACTTTCCTTATGTGCATTTAAAAATATGCTCAATTAAATACTACAGAACAGAACAGTTAAACACTATATAGCAGTGACTGAAATGTTCTATAAATAAAATATAACTCCCCAAATCAGGTACATTTTATGGTTTACATTCTCTGTCAGGACATATCGGATCCAGGTATAAGCCAGGCTGATAATCGGACAAACCCTATAAACATAAATTAATGTCAGTAACTTAGCGATGGGTCTTGTCTAAAAACTGCCATTAGCCGCAAAGCCATCGAGCATGTACCATACTCCCCTGTGCCTTTCTGCATAAAAATACCATAGGTATGATGCAAACATTTTAAAACATACTGTTTAAATCATGCTGGTAACCAGCTCATAACAGCAATATGGCACATCTGGGGTTTGTGGTCTGAGGCCTATATACCACGGCTACAGGCCATAACCCCTCGGGCCACTGCCTAAGTGTATCGTTTAGGGCTTAATAAAAGGCAGTTGCCAGTTTGACCGGCATGGTGTACAGTACTATTGTAATGGCAATCGTCACTGCATCATGGGTAAAGTGGCATTATACCGATTCTCAAACCCTTTTCCTCCCCGGCTTCATACTCTATTCCGATGGCAGTGAAGCACAACTGGCGCCCCTGCAGGCAAGACGGCCTCAAGGAAACCAGCAACCTGCATCAGGTCCCTCTTTCGATCTTCATACTCCTGTCTAGAAAGTTCCCTGTATCACCAATCTTATCCATGGTTTCTTCCCTTCTCCCCTCAGTCTTCAATGCATTGAATCCCGCTGCCCCCCTCCCTTTTCAGCCCCTCCTTCCCCCCGTCTCCCTATCCGCCCCACTCTTTTCCTTCTCCGTCCATGTGTCTATGTTCCCGTTAGTGTGGATTTATGGTGTGAGAGTCAGGGCTCCCCGCTCACAGCCCATTTATATATCTCTATCTCAGGGACGCTGCGCCCGGTGACAGAGAGGGAACTGGGGCCCTGCGGGCATGGTGGAGAGGGAGGGATTGAGAGACAGGGAGAGAATGAGAAAAAGTGAGACAGAGAGGTGGGCAGTGATGGAGGAAGAGGAGAGAAGGGTAAGAGAGGAGGGGAAATCCCGCTTAAACGCCACCAGCGGCTCCGGTTAACCCCTTAGACTCCCTGGAGAGAAAGTGCACACTGGGATACGGTAGATCTCCAACCATGACATAACACACACGCGCGGCCCGTGAAGCACGGCTGATTCGATGCGCTATTTTCAGTGTGCTCGGGCAGTAGTGTGTCGCCTCCACCGACAATGAGCTGAGGCCCCTGGAGCGTGAAGGGAGCCCACGTCTATCTGTGGGAGGCCAATTATCATGCTGGGCTAACTGGAACTGATGACAGGCCACCACCCTCTCACCAGAGCAGGGCGTCCGCGCTGTGTGTTTCATCGTCAAGGCACAGCATATTGTGTGGAGAGAGGAAGAGAGGTGGATATAGATAAGAGCGGGGAAGGAAGGAACAGGGACAGTGACATAAAGAGAGATTGAGACCAACAGAGAGAAATAGAGGTAAGTGACAGAAAGAGAAAATGGAGAGAGATAGAGAAAGTAAGAACAAGAGAAAAAAGAGGGTGAGCAGAAACAGCAATATAGCTAGAGAGAGAAACACAGACAAAAGGGGGACAGAGAAAGAAAGAGCAAGAGACAAAGAGGCGTAGTTGCCGCCCACAAACCGTTTAGAAAGGTGACAGGACAGTTGTCCTTACAAAAAGTACTTACAAAACAGTATACTTCTTTTCGCCCTTCTTTCCCTAACCCTCACCAACTACAATTAAATTGGTTAAACATTTGAGGAAATATCCTAAACATAATCGTCTTTAAATGTCTTCTATCACTTAAAGTGGCCATGTGCATTTTTTTGTACTCAGGCTAAATGAATATTCAAATCTGTCCCTCAACTAAACTTTGAGCGAGGTTCAATCCCTCTGTGGTACTTCAGATTACCCACACAGATTACCTACTCACAATTTACATGCAAATTCACTGCAGCCCACTAGCAATGCAGTGTTAGTCCTTTGCGTAGGTGAGGTGAAAGAATGCCTCTCCTACCCCCGGATATTGTAAAGTACCGCCTCCACCCCTCTCCCTTTCTCCCTCCCTCTCTGTTTTTCTCTTGGACTTTCCATTCTCCTCCCTCCTTACTTCCACTACAGACTTGGCTGGGAATTCACGTCTTCCGCCCTATTGATTTGCTTTCAATTTTAAGGTCAGAAGCTGAAATCTTACACAATGAGGCATAGAGGGTTAACATGGGCCCATTACTTACAGTGCTGGGACAGAGGGACGGGAAAGGAACACATGCTCTCAGAAGCCTGGGGATAAGAAATATTCTAGAGATCCCTGTGGAGCTTTGTGTGTGTCTGTGTGCGCGCGCATTTACGATCAAATCAAGGTTACAGGGTGTGTGTGTTTGGCGCAGGGGTCACTGTGCTGGCGCAGCCAGACCCGCAACCCGCTGAGCAGCCTGTGTATCCTTTTCCCATCCCCTCTCTTCACCGGTGGTGGGGTAAATACCAAAAAATAAATGTCTTCCGGAAAGGTCCATGACTGGTATTTACCGTCGCCCCCGTTCACCCTGTCACTGTGTGAGCCGCTCGAAACCCCAGAAATATATAAACGGCTCCGTCACATGTCTGCCGGATCGGAATTGAATGCAGCACTTGACAAAGAGGATCTCAGCAGCCTCCTCTGTCTGTATGCCGTTGGCGGCAGCTGTAGACGTCTATGACAGTTCAAAAAGCTCCAGGTGGTAAAGGAGACAAACCTCCAGTTCCCCCTCCGCTACAGAGACATGCCGGGGATTTCAATTTGCGCTAACGGTATTTCAGTGGGGCAAAATGGTTTACACAGGGCCAATTTACAGAGCTAGCCATGCAGGGGGCTCTGCCGGCACCGTGACACGCTGGATAATGTTTATGAGTGTATTAACCAAGGATGATAAATCTATCGAAAGGCACACAGGCTGTTCAGTCTATATAAATACACAAACACACACACACAGAGACAGCGCATACATTTATTCTGTAGCAAGGCAAGAGTTTGGCTACAGCAACAAACAAAACTGCCAATACAAAACTTAAAACATTTCAATCATATTGCACCACTAGAGTCCTGCATCGAGCCGGTCGCCTGCATTTCGGTGAACCGCATAGAAATCATTAATCGGGTAGAATAAAACATCTATTCAAACTCATTGTGCAAAACATCTTCAGATACCAGACAGTGAGAACGTGGTGCAGGAACCCCCAGCATGAGAATCAGAGTAGCATAAGGCCAAGATAGCCTTGGTTTGGAACATGTTGTTCTCATTTGTGTATAAGAATTATTTGTGAATAAGAATAATTTGTGAATAAGATCACTGAGTTGGTAGATCACGCACAGCCCACAAAAAGTGGAAGCAAATTGTTTTTTAATTTACACTTTATTCATGCATGAGCATAATATTCAAAGCATTGTAGCGTTAAGCGGATCAAAGAAGAAGGCCTCTAAAACTAATGTATGCAGGAGAGTTATAAAGGACACATTAATTAGGTATAAAGCATGAATGGGTTTGGTTTTAGGAACAAAATCTAACTAAATCGGTTTAGTGGGCTCTCGGGTGGTTATCGCCCCCAACAAAATGACAGGAATGCAGGAATCTATGCAGCACCAATATTTACGGACAACCACCCAACCTTACAAACATAATGTCCACACAGGTTTGCTTGCAGAATGAACACACTAGCAGATATGAGATACAAAGAGGGATAAAGGGTGAGGACGTTTGTAAGGGGTTAAATTAGTTGGTATGAGGTAAAAGTCAGTAGGATTCATTCGTTATTAAGAGGTCCCAGATTAGGATACATAAGACAGAATGAAGTTACAAAAAACAGCAGCTAGATGTGTTATTATGGGGTCACAGAGACAGTAACATACCTTAGTTGGTACAGTATGAGGTCACAGAAACCGTAACACACATAAGTTAGTAGGAATTCACAGAGACCGTAACAAATAATTGTTAGCATTAATTAGCATAGGCAGTAGAACATATTCGTTAATTTGAGGTCACAGACATAGTGGTATGCATTAGTTAGTAAGGGGCCACAAAGACGATATGATACGTTAGTTGTTATGAGGCCACAATGTGAGGCCTGTGTTCCCCCACTCCGCCTCCCCCCTGTGAGCAGATGAAAGGCCCCGCGCTGTATCTGGTAATTGGGTCTGATTCATAGAGGTCCACAGCGGCAGTCACTGAGCCGGCTGAAGACTGGCCGAGGGCCAACCACACTGCAGCCATGGTGTCAATATCAGAGCGCCAGCCAACACCGTTCCAAGGAAGCTATCACACTGTTGCCATGTGTGTGTGCATGTGTGGGCAAGATGTAAATGAGATTGTGTGTGTGGATAGGTGTGAGTTTATAGGTGTGTATGTGTGTATGATTGAGTGAGTGAGTGAATGAATAAGAGGATAATCATGCAAGCGTAAGTCCGAACCTGAATCTTAACTTGAGTAAGTCTAACACAGCATGAAAATAATCCTGCAGCATCCAGAACTATGACACGCATTATGATTAAAGTAAGAAGCTGATACATTTTGCTTCGAGACAAATTAGGTTTAAAGCCTACTCTGTCTTTAAATACAGCAAATGTTTGAATGTCTTACTGTGCAGAAAACCACTGCAACAAAAGGATGATCAAATTAAGATACACCACCTTTGGAAAAACAATGTGAAGACCTAGCTGTACTACAAAACACAAGCAATGAATTTGTGCAGCAAATCTTAGTTAAGAATTGAAAGACAAGCAGAATATTTATCATAGCTGAAATGCTTTGCAAGTATGCCATATCTAGACTGCTAGTTCTATATCTTTGAACAACGCAAAAAAAAAATCTGAAATCGATTGGAAAGATCCATCAAGATTACAAAGCCACGGCTGTCATTCCCTTCTTCAAATGGGGAGGAAACATAACTCCAGACAGCAACTAAATGCAACCATTTTGTGACCCCTTTTCTTGGCTTTTCGAGTAACATTTTCAATTGGTCACCACGTCCTTTAAAACATAATTCTTTCATAAAGCTTCATGATTTGGTTAAATGGTATTGTATTGATGTCAAAATCTCTTCTTCTGTATGCGGCATACTGGTGGATCTTTTTTGAACGTCTCTTTCCGGTGAACATTGGCAACTGAATCACATAAGTGGAAAAGGCTGTTTATTTTCTCAAATAAAAATTATGTGTATATAGGTTAAACACCTTCCCAAAAGATTGCATAAAATACAAACAGTGGAGAAAGGTTAGTATACTCTTTGCATTTCATGCAACACAATTCTAGCAGATGGTTTTGCCTTTACATTGAAGATGTGCAGTTTTTTCAGTGTTCTGGAATTATGTTTAAACAAAGACCCGTTTGGGAGCCAAATGAGTTGGCTCTTTTAGGTGAACTAAGTCACAAGAACGGCTCACCAAAAAGACTTGGAATGCCCATCGGTAGTGTGGCTGTGAGTGTATCCCATTATTGTCACTCACCACTACTGCTGACAAGTGTATGTGTCACAACAGCTTCCATTTGGTATGTGAAACAGTTAAGGCCACTACTACCGGATGCCAGAAAAAGAGTCAGAACAGTAGCACAAACCAAGCAAATAAGGATACCTAGATAATGTTAAATTTCAACATGAATCATATTGGAATCATATTGAATAATAAAATATAGGCACATATTAAGTTGCCTCGTCCCCCGGTATATAGACAGACAACTCCCACAAATGAATGTTACTATGTATTAATGTGAAACTTATGAATCACGAATGTTATTTTTAGAAATGTTCTGCAGTTACAAACTGAATGCTCATCCCCCTCGCAAGCAGCTGTCAAGCAAAACACTTCAGTCTAATGATTTTGAAGCAGCTTGAATTAGACCTTGTTTTAAATTAATTAAGAAATAAAAAAATGTATGTGTCTAGAAGTTATAAATGTACCTAATTTAAACTGCACATTTACAAGTCTAAAATATGTCAGCAAAAACCTATTCTGAACAACAGGCTTGTATTTACAACCATGACTTAGGTTTATAGTTTACTGTTTGCCAGCAGTAGACTGGGGTATTCAAATCTTACTCTACAAGGTCCAGAGCCTGCAGGTTTTCTTTTCTACCTCATCATGATTTGCACCCATCTAGTATCTCAGGTCTAAATATGTCTCTAATTAGGGGGTTGCAATGAAAACATGGAGTGAAAACTGGCTTTCAGGTCCAGATTTAAAGTTACCCACTCTAGGCGTTATCAACTCAAAGACGAAAACAGTCAAAATACTTTTTCTTCTTACTAAAACGACTCAAAGATCCCAGTCAGTAAAAAATAAAATTTCCCATCACTAGTCCTTATTGCCTACATTGAAATCCACATATCAAAGGATAAGGTATTTACTAGATGTAAGATTATAATATCTAAAATGAACTCTGGTAAACCGGCCCTTGCTGCACACACAATGCCGAACTCATTGGTACCATACTACATGTCCATCTAAGGCAAATCCCCTCTTTAGCGCAGCACGCTTCTCAATGTCAGCAGAACGCATGCTTTGGTAGATTTTCCACATGGGTCATTCCTAAAGTCAACGCCTCCTTTGGCCATATTTCTTATTACCCACCCAGGGGCTGGAATGAATTGCAAAAGATTCTCAAACTTGACACCTTCATCACACCTTATTAGTTCAATATCAAACCGTCTGAGTTGCTATCTGATCACTGCACCTGCTAAGCAACTTGCAGAATTGTATTGTCTTTGGTCTGGGCGTAGGTGGTATTGGTTGTCAGTTGGCTTACCTGGTTAAATAAAGGTCAGATAAAATAAGCAGAAAGATAGCAATGTCCCCACCACAGAGACCCCCACCCCTGTGTACGCTTGAGTAAACCCATGGCCAGATGAGCAATTCGGAAATGATCTTCCACTGCCCTAGGGACAGATACTAAAGCCAATGTCTCCTATTAGGCACTAGACAGACAGAAAGGACTCTATGGACAAGAGGGAAACAGAAATCTAGAGAGCGGCGCCTCCTCCCTACATCCTGTTTGACTTCTTCCGGTTAGCCTGGGGGGCCTTGCTGAGAAACAAAACAAAAACTACTTGGAACGCAAGCAGCACAGCAGAGTTAAAGTCACTGAGGATGCAGGGCTATTTTTAAACATACTGATTAGTCCATCTAAGGTTTCTATCTGTCTGTGGGAGCAGAAGATTGAGCGCCAGGCTTCAGTGGAGAAGACAGAGCTGGATATTGTGTTCTCCATATCAGAGAACACGTGTATTTTCACAGAAACCAATGGGTTTTAAATATATTTTGCCTCGTCCCCCTAGGGAAGGATAGTCTGAATGAGCATGTCTCTGAATGTCTCAGAGTCGGAAGAGCTGGACCATTTTAATAAGATGATACTGCAGTGAGTGTATTGCATGTTTATAACATGGAAGTAACTGATAAGTACAAGTGACATTATCATTTGGCATATATCATTATGATTACTTTTTTATAGTGAAAAACCCTTTACACATGAAATACAAAATACATAAAGACATTATTTTTGGGCCTGTGTGTACCCAAAAACACTTCGCAATACTACATTGCAAATTGGAACAAGCCATTTGCTGTAGAGTGTAAACCTACGGAATCACTCCAGTACTGTCAACTGTCAACAGCTTCTTGGAAAGCCATAAACCCCCATTCCAACAGACATTAACAGTCAACTAGTGTTTAAGGGGCACTGTACGGCGTGTTAGCGTGGCTGGTGAAAACTGTTAATAACTTGAAAGAACACCAACATTTTGGTTGGAGGATCAGTAAAACGAGCCCTACGACGAACTGAGCCAAATTAGAACTCAACAGACATAAATATTTAGGCTGATATCTGATCTTTATGGTTACTGCTGGCTGGGCTTTGGTGGGCGTGGGAGAAGAGAGTCTGGAAACAAAGTCCCGGAATTCGACTGTCTCTCCAAACCGAGAAAAGCTAGTTCTCCCCAGAGCCATGCGTTTCGAGGGTTGGGCCAACTTTAGAACATTTGAATAACATTCAGTCAATTGTTAATGGGGCGCTAACATGACAACAAAATTCTTTTGAAGTGTCGTGTATATGTATTATGAATTCAGAAACCTCAAGGATTGGGTCTGTAAATATATAACTCAGATTTTCGCAGAGTGCTCTGCCTCTTTAACCTCCTGTTGTTAAGAAACCGCAACAGCTAACAATCATATTTATTAGACAAAAACAATAAGCAAAACAAATTGGCTACCTATTTTAATTCTCATTCCCGTGCAATTACTTTCAATTGAAATTGACTATATATTGAACTGGGTTTATTGAATTGGTTTATTCAATTAACTGAACGGCTACTGTAGCACGGAAGCACACAGCAGCATTGTAATAGATTAGATAGGACACTGGTAACTTCTCCACAGCATACAAAATGTTGTTTTGTTGCGTTGAAGGAGAGTTGCGGTGTTGCTGGTAGTGCAAGGATCCTCTTTCTCCCTACCTCGCTGTCTCCATCTCTTCGTCCCATCTCAGTCCCCCCTGCCACCCTCTCTCTTCCCACTCTCTATCTCGCCTCTCTTTCTCTCCCCACCCGCATACTACAATTGTGTTTCTCACAGGAAGCCCGACACAAAGGCGTGGGTTGGGGCGCGGCCCATTCCTGTGCACTCAATGCGGGGTTCCCAACGTGCGGAAGGTTATTCCTTTTCCCCCGCTGCATTCAAGTTGCTGTGCAACGGCAGATACACCGCAGTACACCTGCAGTCCTCTGCAGTTTTTCTGCAATTACTGCATACAAAATATCCAAGTTGACTATGGTTACTGTACATGTAATGTAGAGTTCCAAAACTACAATATTTTTTGGGGGGAGCCTCCCTAAAGGGTTTTGTTTCCTTTTTCATTAGAACCGGTATATGTGGGATCTAGTTCCAGGACTTCTTTAAATCCTGCTCAGTCAGGTTACTCATCTGTGACCTCTCTCCCCTCCCTCGGGCGCTCTCTCTCTAACCCCCGCTTTCTGTCTGTCTCTCCCTCCCTCGCCAGACGTCTGTCTGCCAATCCAGTCACGCACATGATCCTGGCACCCTGCCTACCCTGCGCAACAGCAGTCCCACTGAGCACAAGCCACACAGACACCGTGCTTTCACACACGACAATGTTCAGGCACGTGAGTGTGCACACAGGCCCAGAAATGTCCTCTTCAGAACATAACATACTCTTTTTAATCTAAACACAAATGCCTACTGCATCATGTGCACACGACAGGGACTATTTTCTACACACAAAAAATAAAGAATTTTATGAAATTTTCGGGGGCTAAATCAATAAATTTCTAAAACTTCCAGTAAATTAATTCCCATTTACAGTACCCTCTAGAATTATTGACACCTTTGTTAAAAATGAAAAATGAAAACATTTCACTACTGTTCATCAGTTTGTATTTACACTTAAAGTACAAGAAATCTAACCTTTTAGTAACAGTGACTTCCGAAACAATATATAGATACAGTGGGGAGAACAAGTATTTGATTCACTGCCGATTTTGCAGGTTTTCCTACTTACAAAGCATGTAGAGGTCTGTAATTTTTTATCATAGGTACACTTCAATTGTGAGAGATGGAATCTAAAAAAAAAATCCAGAAAATCACATTGTATGATTTTTACATTATTAAATAGCATTTTATTGCATGACATAAGTATTTGATCACCTACCAACCAGTAAGAATTCTGGCCTCCACAGACATGTTAGTTTGTCTTTAAGAAGCCCTTCTCTTCTCCACTCATTACCTGTATTAACTGCACCTGTTTGAACTCGTTACCTGTATAAAAGACACCTGTCCACACACTCAATGAAACAGACGCCAACCTCTCCACAATGGCCAAGACCAGAGAGCTGTGTAAGGACATTAAGGATAAGATTGTAGACCGGCACAAGGCTGGGATGGGCTACAGGACAATAGGCAAGCAGCTTGGTGAGAAGGCAACAAATGTTGGTGCAATTATTAGAAAATGGAAGAAGTTCAAGATGACGGTCAATCACCCTCGGTCTGGGGCTCCATGCAAGATCTTACTTCGTGGGGCATCAATGGTCATGAGGAAGGTGAGGGATCAGCCCAGAACTACACGGCAGGACCTGGTCAATGACCTGAAGAGAGCTGGGACCACAGTTTCAAAGAAAACCATTAGTAACACACTACGCCGTCATTAATTAAAATCCTGCAGCACACGCACGGTCCCCCTGCTCAAGCCAGCGCATGTCCAGGCCCGTCTGAAGTTTGCCAATGACCATCTGGATGATTCAGAGGAGGAATGGGAGAAGGTTATGTGGTCTGAGAGCTCGCCGTGTTTGGAGGAAGAAGAAGGATGAGTACAACCCCAAGAACACCATCCCAACCGTGAAGCATGCACATCATTCTTTGGGAATGCTTTTCTCCAAAGGGGACAGGACGACTGCACCTCATTGAGGGGAGGATGGATGAGGCCATTTAAGAGCATCTCACCTTCCCTCAGTAAGAGCATTGAATATGGGTTGTGGCTGGGTCTTCCAGCATGACAAGGACACGAAACACACAGCGAGGGCAACTAAGGAGTGGCTCTGTAAGAAGCATCTCAATGTCCTGGAGTGGCCTAATCAGTCTCCAGACCTGAACCCAATAGAAAATCTTTGGAGGGAGCTGTAAGTCTGTATTGCCCAGCGACAGCCCCCGAAACCTGAAGGATCTGGAGAAGGTCTGTATGGAGGAGTGGGCCAAAATCCCTGCTGCAGTGTGTGCAAACCTGGTCAAGAACTACAGGAAACGTATGATCTCTGTAATTGCAAACAAAGGTTTCTGTACCAAATATTAAGTTCTGCTTTTCTGATGTATAAAATACTTATGTCATGCAATAAAATGCAAACTAATTACTTAAAAATCATACAATGTGATTTTCTGGATTTTTTTTTTAGATTCTGTCTCACAGTTAAATTGTACCTATGATAAAAATGACAGACCTATACATGCTATGTAAGTACGAAAACCTGCAAAATCGGTAGTGTATCAAATACTTGTTCTCCCCACTGTATATATTTTTAACATATTTCGCAATTACTGTTTTGTGCACACACAACAGAAGTGAGTCTTCCCCTGTAATGTTGGATGAGCTTTGAGAACTCATTGCATATGGTTATGCCTGGAAACCTCTGTGAAGGGTTATGTCAACATCATCTAACCTTTAGTGCTCTTTTTTCTTGGCATGGAAATCTTGGTTTTATTTGTCACCAGGTTAGCTTGAAATGTGCTGGGTAACTGTAACTGCTATTGGAATCCAGATACAGGATATCCATCAAGTTAAATTGCTACTCACCCTACAGAAAACTCGGGGATCGTTTCTAGCAGAATATCAGATGTCATACTGACTACTTAATCGGCAGGTTACAAACTCCGTTCTGATGTGCACTGGTCTTACTAGCATGCTGGTGCAAACCCACCCACCACCTGTCTTCACTCCTGGGGTTCAGTGTTTTTTTTTTGAGTGGGGTACTGAGTACATTTCTCATTGTCTATCGATTTCTATAAATTATATTGTTGATAACATGATCATGATCATGTGATGGCAGTGAGTTACCCCAGAGAAGCATACTACTAATGTTAGTATGGTGTTGATGTCATTATATTGTATAAACCATCATGTGATGGAAGTCTTCCCCAGAGGAGCAGAACGCCAAGACCTGTTAAATTATTGTTGTGCATACTAATACTTGGCATTTTCTGTCTGAACTACCTTCTGCCTTAAGAAGAACCATCATTTCCAAACACGGTTCCTTGGTCTTCCTACGTAAGCAAACAAGTCTTTAGAGATGTAAGAAAATGTAAAACCAACATTTATCACAAAATGTTCAGGATATGGGATGAACTAATACAATGTAACCTTTTGACGTTGTTCTCTCTGAGTGAGAAAGTTACACATATAAAGAGAAAGTCCAACAATTGCTTCAAGTGATTTCTGAACAAATCTTAGATATGTGTATATATGGTAATTTAATAGAACCCCAAATACTTTGGTGCCCACTAGTAGCCAACACTTCTGTCTAGCTCTACCGGTCACAGGGCAGACTAGCTAGGCCTGGGCAAAGGAGAGTTATTGCTGCTGTGCAGAGCCCGATTGGAGGAGAGAGGCCGGCTCCCGATAGCCAATTTGTTCAGCCATTCCTCAGCCAAACACATTTATGTCTCTCTCGTAGAAGGTCAACAGTGCTCAAATAAATAAATAAGGGAGTAATTGGCGGCAACGAAGCTCGAAAGGCCTCCACCGCCCTGTCCGGGAATGAATACACACTGACATATGGGAAGGCACACCCACAAAATATGCTGTCACAAACAGGCATGCACATACTCAAACACAGATGGGCACCGACATACATACACACACACACATATGCAAAAAAACACAAACAAATACACACAATCCCATGGACAAGGATGGACAAAGATGGACAAGGAGCCAGACAGCCCACCAGATGTATGAATCTGAATCATGATGACGTCATTTCTTTCCCCTTGGGGAGAGCAAGCTGAACGGCTGGGCAGTGGGAGTCTATGGAGCAGGATGGAACTGGGCCGACATTCTGTTTAGTTTCTCGTTGATAAAACAACTCACGTGGTTTTCTATTCCCAAAAGCACAATATGCGACAAACACAAAGTATCCTAAGCTTCATAGACTTCTTTCGTACATCCTGAAAAATGTATTTCTCACAAATGCTTCACAAAAGTACTCATCAGTTTTTGTCTCTGCAAATGACATTATTGACCATTGTGTAGTTGCAAATGTTAGACAGGCTAAATTACAAAAAATAAAGCCTTGTATTATAATCAAGCACAATAAGAAACAGTTTGTGGAACAATGTTTTTTGCATGATTTATCTCAGTTTGTTGGGAAGAAGATTGACCAAATTCCGGATGTAAAAAGTGATCAAAATATTTTCTATGATGATTTTATGGGAATTATTAATATACACACCCCCCTTTAAAAATACAGGGTAAAAGGTTGTAACAATGCTTGGTTTTTGACTGAGCTGTCATGTCTTCTTCGTCCATGTGACATGGCCGGTTAAGCTTTTAGGAATAAATGCCCTGTTTCTGATAAAACAGCCCCCAAAAAGTATTTCATGAAACGACAATCTATCTAAATGATCCTAGGAAGTTTTGGAAAACCATTACTCCAAAGCAAAGACTTCTCAGATCTCTGACAAAGTTCATATTCTTGACTGCTTTAATGACCATTCAGTTACTTCTGTTTTTTTATCTCAAATCTCAAAATTTATGGTCATCACATCAGCAATAAGTTATTTTGTTCGAAAGAAATTAAGGTACATGAAGCCCTCAAATCTTTAAAAATAAGTCCTAATAATTTAGATCCATTCTTTTTAAAGCTAGCTGCTGAATTTATTGAACCTGGTATATGTGATCTTTTTAATCTTTTGTTAAGATCAAATGAAAATGTTATTATTTGGAAATTGGCCTGTGTGATTCCCCTAGTTCTTTGTTTTTGCGAAAATCTTAGAATCACATGTGAATAAGCAACTGAAAGATTTCTTACTTAAAATGTTATCAGTTTATCAATCTGGTTATAGAAAAATAACAGATCAATTACAGCAGGTTCTAAAGTAATACATTATTTTATTGTCTATTCTAGACATGAGGCAACACTGTGCAGCACTCTTCATCAACCTTTCAAAGGCTTTTGATACAGTGAATCATGAAATGATAAAGCATAGACTCTCGGATATAGACTAAACTGTCTTAGGATTTAAGAATAGATCAGAATGTAGGCATGAAAAAGGTCTAACCTCTATACTTATAAATGTATTAAAGGGTGTGCCTCAGAGATGGGTTCTGGGACCACAATTTCTTTTACAATTTACATAAATAACAACCCCAAGATAACTTTTGATTTCAATGTAGACAATGATTTATTGTTCAGCACTCTCTCAATTCTTTCATTAGCTGAAACTTGTCCTACATTCATAAATAAACAAAAGATATGTTGTTTTCAAACTCAAAGAAAAAAATCTATTGATCTTCCAACTCTTATTTACATTATTACATTGTACGGTAATAGATTTGAGGCTGTATCTGTATACACATATCTTTGTATTTTAATTGATGAAACTGAGTTTAAAATAAGGGGTTTTATTTCCAAAATAAGTCCTGTTTTTCTTAGGAGGCAAAAAAGCGCTTTGTGTATGCTACATTTCTGCTGGTATAAAAATATGGTGATGTATTGTGCATGCATGCCTCCATGGTCTCATTATGTATTCTTAAGACTGTATATCATGGAGCAAGGTTTGTTACACACTCGAAATCTGTCACCCATAACACTGTATCCATATTCAGCTCTACGCAGATTAACCCATTGTTACATAGGCCATTCTTTGGAAGCTTATTTATGCTCTTACATTGTCCAGCGGACAAATGATAAATATTGCTTGCACTTTCTTAACTATATATTGTTGATGGACCTTTACTGAAGTATAAAAAACTTCTTCCATGGTTGAATTTAAAACCAAAATCAAATCTATGTTAGATAATGAATGGGGATTGTGTTTTGAATCTTAATCTTAACTAGGAATTGTGGTAATTTATGTGTATAAGTTTTTATGTACTATACTTCTGTGTGCTATTATCTTGGCCAGGTCCCTTTTGGAAAATGGATTTTTGATCTCAATGTGGCTAACCTGCTTAAATGAAGGTTAAATAAAAATAGCCTTAAAGCAATCTTGGTTTGGTCATAAAAATATTTTTACTGCAAAGAGTTATATTGAGTAATATATGTGTGAAAAATTACTACATGTTCATCCAGCTACTTCCACTGTCTGCCTCATAACAGAGTAAGCTATAAGCCGGATCAACTTTCTTATCAAGCATTCCTAACAGCCTCTATGCTATGGGACTGTGTGTGGCTATACAAACCACAATTAGTCTTAATCTGTTTGTGTGTGAGTGATGTATTTAATGTGTGTGTACATTACTATATGTCTGTGTTTGTATGATTTGTGTGTCTTACGTATTCTGTCTGTATTGTTTGCGTGATCTATAGTAGGTATGTGTACATATGGGGACCCGATAACAGTTACTAAAACCAGAAATATCTATAATTGAACAAATGTGATGGATTAGGTGTTAGGTTAATGTTAAAACTACGACTGCACATAGGGGTTCCTTGGAGGTTTAGAGATTACCAACAAAGTGTATAGGGGTTAGGTGTTGGGCCGGATTAAGTATGGACAAAACAATGAGGCCACTGAAGATAAGGTTAAAGTTATGGTGAAGGTAAAGAGGTGAGTTTACTCAACAAAACGATCTGAAATTATATTAACCTTTTAACTTAATAACAATAAAATACAATACATATAAGGGTTTAAGCACATGATATGAGCGAAGTACTGTTCTGTACTTTATGTTCAAAACAGTACTTGGCCCGGCATACTGCAGTGCAAAACGAGATAAAAGAATGTGATGACTGCTGTATGCTTGTCTGTGTGTGCAGCCCCAGTATAACAAACCTCTATCTCTAATTGGGGCAGTGCGAGCCAGTGAGGAGGAATTCCGATCCGCAACACAGATTTTCTGGCAGCCTTTTTCACACATGCATTCCCAGATTATCCAGAAACTCTGATTCAGGATTTCATACTTATTCCCTCTTGATTCTGGGTATCATCAAACTGTGATTTTGAGAATAACAGAGAATTTACTGAATGCTGTCGCAGAATTTATCAATGTTGCACACGCATGTGGAAAAGATCAAAGCGTGTTTGTATCCTAACACACAGGCACGCACGCAGATCATCTACACCTGTCAAATATGCAATATTTCCTTTCAACCTCTGAATCACCTACACAATCTCTGACTTTCAGCACCCATGGAATCTATTGCATAAGGCATCAATGACAAATACCAGACTGGAAGCTGGGACAAAATGCCAGGCACTGCTGGGATGACAGACCAGCAGGGAAGACATTACTATTTAATTTTTAAGTAGAGAAACGTTTACTGCATTTTAATACCAACCTCTAACATAGTACAAGGTGTTCTTTACTTAAAGATGTGAATTCCTCTCAAACCCAAAACAGCTGCCCAAGTGGTATAACAATCAAATATCTTTTAATGCCTGCAAAAATATTTTTTTGTTTTAGCTGATTTAGCCTGAATAGATCCCAGACCATAGCTAGCAAATATCCAAGAAGCACAAAGCTAGAACTTGAAGAGAAACTGCTCGAGTCACATTGCTTCAGGCCTCAGTATACAATAATCGCTGATACATTTTCCTCCCTCCTAACCTTTTTTCACCTCCTAACCCTGCTTCTCCTTCTCATCCACATTCTCCTTCCTCATTCTCATCTCTTTCTTCCACCTCATCATTCTCTATGATCCTCCCCATCTCCTCATCTCCCTCTTCTCCTCTCCTTCCTTCATATTTCCCACCCATCACTCTCCTCCCTTGTCTTCTACCTATTGTTTTCCCCTCCCATCCTTCCCCTCATCCTTCCTTCCCAGTCCTGTCCTACTCATTCTTCTCTCTCACCACCCCACTCAATATCCAGTGCTGGTTCCTCCTTCTCATCCTCTTTCCTGGTAGATACAACAGAGAACCGATGCAGAGTGGTAAGGGGAGTTTAGTAGGCCAAAGAAGATGTGCTAGATTCCAGCACGTTTGGCAACAGGCTCTTCCTCTGTGGAATACTGCATTACTCAACACAAACTCTCTACATCCCATTTCACCTTGTCTGCATGTACAAGAAACTGCAGTGTTCCTTCTCATATAGGCAGTAGGATTTGTTCATTTATGTTATAAAACGGCTTGTTCAAACCCTGAATCCTGATCGGCTGAATGCTTCTGTATATTGGCCATGCCTTCTTGTGGCTTATTGCTAAATTATATTACACTTGGCAAGAGTCTAGTTCTGGGATTCATTCTAACCCGCCACAGCAATTCTCTTGCGGCGTCTTGGTGTAAAATTGTTATCCTTCGATTTGATGAAGAATGTACAGTAAGATTATTTCACAGCTTGCTAAAAAGTTTGGCAATCGGGCTACACAATTGCTGCTTTTTGTATAGCTCAAGCAGTTTCTACATTGTTAAGCAGGGCAGTTTTTGATCAGTCGAGCTCCACCTGGGGCAGTTGAACAGTGCAAGCTAGCAGCGTACAGAGGAGGTGCAGGCTAGCAGTGTACAGAAGAGGAGCAGGCTAACAGCGTACTGAGGAGGGCATCACCCACAAAGAAGGCTCGAAGGCTCAAAAGAGAAAGCATATCTGCGAGGGAGTCCAATGTTTTTATATGGTACCCAAAGACCAGTCTGTCAGTTCTTTGCACTGGAAAAAGAGCTATGTGTACGGCAAATGTACATTTAATTGAATCAAGCCCAAATTGTAATAGTTAACTGTAGCCAATGAGTATATCATAATGGTCCATAACTAAAATGTCCTGCAAAAAAAAAAATATCTCTAGTAAGCAACTGACACGGGAGATGAAAAAAAATCTGCATTCCTATGCACCTTAAATCTTCTTTAGCACAATAGAGAGGTAAAAAAATTAGAAGTGTTTTTTTTGTTGTATTGGCATTCTAGATGAGTTAGTGCCCCCTTAAACAAGACTCTAACAGAAAAGTAAGGGAAAAGAGTGTCTCCATGGGCAGGAAGTCCACTCAGTCTACATGAATTACTGGAAAAAGTGGAATGTTCTGAACGTCTTCCCAGCTCTCCCAGGAGGAGTTAAATCGTTTTGGGTTCGGATCTTTTTCCAAGAGTGTCACAGTTGTGTGATAAATAACACAACTGGGCAGCCAGCAAGAAAGAAGAGTGCAAAATGAAAAGAGCCAAAAAAGAGAGAGTGTGATAGAGAGAAAATATAGTGATTGAGACCCTTGCCAATGGGGGAGAAATACAGTTATTAGAGTTCAGCTCCTGGATGGTAGTGTGATTTATTCATGAGATAAGTCACCAGTACTGGGGAATATGAGAGTGTCATGGTGTAATGTTTCCCCCTTGCCGCAGTGACTGAGGTCTGCCATGTCTTTACCAGGGAAGAGTTTACCGGTTGCAAAACTAGAAAATGGTTTCTTGGGTGGAAAACTTTAGAATCAGTTATTTTTCCTTTTTTTTTCTTATACCATTTAGTCTATTATTGGACAAAAAACTAAATCTGCACACAACATAGGCTACAATAAATATGCAAACGTTTTGTATACTAACATAATGAACATAAGTACTATTAACCAGAGTGAGAAATGTAGATTGGTGTAGCGTAACAAACTATTTAAGATTCACAAGACGGCAGTCTGTGCTTTCTTTTGTATCATCGGCGTACAGTATTGCACAAGCCATGGCAAATAGGGGGGAGACATCAAAGATCAGCAGTGGTGGTCTTGTCTGTTGTATCTGCTTAAGAGTTTCTAAACGATTTATTTACCCTCCAATGAACTAATTTCCCTCAGATGATAGTCACAAACTATTGTTGTTTGCAGTGTGGCCTTCCATCTCTGTGAATAGTGCCAGCCTCTGAGAGAACAGCATTCGGTCCATTGTGCTGCTACACAGATTACCACATGAAGAGGAAGCTCCAGTGGGCAGGCCCCCGGTAAATACCCAAAAAGGGCGCCTTATTTGGGGGGTGGGGGTTGGTTCTCTTCTACGGACAGGAAGATTAGCATGACAATGCGGGACCACGCAGCGTTTCAATTCTGTACAGCGCAGGCGAGTTGGAGGCGAGGGATGCCACACAGAAAGCAACTGCGAGTCGTGGGGTGGCCTTCCTCTTGGGGGAGGGAAGGGCGCTCAAAATGCATTATTAATCATTTAGAGCATGCTTCACGCCTCGCGGGCGGGCCATCTTCTTCTGCTCCGATCCCGTTTTGGCCCAAACGCCTCCCTATATAGCATCATAATTCGGAGCGGGCAATAGAGGGAATGGGTCATAGATTGGGACACAATCTTGGACTAAAAACACCCGAGACTCAAAGGACTGTGAAACCCTTTGACAAGGAAGCCATGCTAGCTCACGCAATGAGGTCTGAAGGTTGAAGAGGACGTCACCGCCAATTTAACTCTGGCTAGACAGCTGGTGGACGGCTTGATGTTTAGTCTGCGTTGAACATCGCAGCTGGATCACAGGTGTGTGGGGGGTAGCAGGCGACATCGAAGGGAAGTCTACACAACTCTCTATATACACACATCCTTTGAGCCCAGAAAGAGCTCATACATTTCATTATGTTTTTGTGCTTTGCTGCTCCAGTAGTTGATTTGTAATCAAGAATACCCATCATTGAAATTTTTGTGATAACAATGTGTCCAGTAATCTCAACAACAATCCCCTCATCCAAATTCAAAGAATAATGTTAACTGTACCATGTGGGCATGATTGAATCCTTAGATCAAGACAGCTTATCTTCCAAAAAAAATTCTTCACATGATCGAAAAGTCTCAACTTTCATGCAGACACGTGACTGTTGGAATACTGCATTTGCAGTTGTGTGTTCTGCCTTTTGGGAATCACAAATTTCATCAACGTAGGCAAATAGAATGTGCGAGAGAAAGGAAACAAGGGAAATGTAGGGAGACATTTGTCAGTTTGTCTCAAGGACTCAACATTCCCAAATTGCTTGGTCTATTTTAGCATGCATGAACAGAGCATGATTCACAGTGCAAGTGCACGTGTGTGTGTGCGCTTGCATTCGTGTTATAGAGATGGACCAAGGCATTGGGATGGACGGTGCTAGCAAGAAAACATTTGTGATCATGTGTACGCGCCAAAACACTTTGTGTTTTTTCAAAATCCAGAGCACCATAGAAGAGTCTGAATGTCATGTCGGCTAAAGGGCATGTGGGCTATTGTGGTGACAAACAAGGGCATGGCTAATGTGTATGACCAAACCGAAAACAGGCCATTTTTCTTTTAATGGCATGCAGACAAACAATTTAAACCCATTAAACAGAGAGTATATATTCTCTCAATATATATATATATATATATATATATATACTGAAAGAGAGAGTGGGATAGGGAGAGAGAGAGATAGAGCAAGTGAGAAAATGAGAGACAGATTATAGAGTGAGAAGAGAGTGAGAGAGAGGCATTTCTTTCATTTATTCCCTACAGCCAAACAATAAATAAATAAATCACAACAGTCTTAAAAGCCCTGTGCCACAATGCACGCATATCTCTCCCCCCCCACTCTCTACTGCTATAAAGGATTTCAATTCCGGGAAGCATTGAACAGGCATTCACATAACTAATCAGTTTCATGAGCTCTCTCACTCACAGACTTATTTGACAACCCCGGCACATTAGACATCCACTGCTGAAACTCAGAAAAAAGGGAAACATGTCCAATTATTTGTGCATAATGATAGCTCTGTTATCCACCGAGGCAGTGCCTCCCAAACAAAGCAATTCCACTCCTCTCTCTATGCCGCTCAAGTTCTGACAATAGCCAGGAGTAACATTTGACAGGGCCCCTAATTTCATAGTAATGTCATTCCTCAAGAGTTATGGCCCATTGGCACTGTCTCTGTGATATATTTATGGACAGAGTGGGGAACATTAGCGAGGTGTCCCCCGAAAGGCAGGCGCTTTGGCAGGCTTTGGCGACGGCCTTCTCAGGGTCATTTTTCGGGCAGTGGAACTTGGAGGACTTGTGGATGTAAGGGTTTATGAGGAGGCTTCCATCAACAAAGTGGTGCAGGTGTTCAAATGCAGGCCCTTTCCAAAAAGGATTCCTGACCTCACCTATATGAATCCTTTAACAACATGAGTCTTGTACAAAGCATCTAAGGCTTCTATAGTTTTATTTTCTAAATGTTTCATTGTCAAGACATTGCTACAATATATGGTTTAAAAAAAAAATTAAACAACAGCGTACTAAATATTAGTCAATATAATGGTTTTGGGAGTAGGCATTATGACAGTGAAAGCACCAGCTAACAGGGAAGCACTAACAGCTCGGTGCTCAGGTGCCTTGGCAGTGCACTTTTGCCCTCCACCAATACTCATTGTCGATAGGTGCTCTTAATAATTCATTGGCTTTAAGAATAGTCAGGCTCTAATTGGTGGGCCACTGTAATCCTCTCAGCGCTGCGGGACTGCAGCTTAATGACAGATGCTTTTTCCAGGGAAGCCAAGAAGAACTGACTTGCCTTTTCTGCAAAAAGAAACTGGTTTGAAGTTAAAAGGCCTTGCAAGAAATCGAAACAGCACCTTGAAGAACACAAAGGGGTGTGAGTGTTAGGGTCAGGGCTCTGTTCACCCACTTGGAGTTGAAACACAGAGCTCTCTCCAAGACCCCTGCTGAATTTGAGACTTGTCAGTCGCTGGCTTTAAGACGAAGGGCATGAGGTGTCAGGAAGGGCCAAAACCAGATTTTGGATAGCATACATCAGATACCAAGGCTTTTGGGGGGAACCCCCAACACCCATTACTGACAAAACAGTGTTGGCTCACATCTGGAAAATTACACTTGTGTTGCTCTGTGGGCAGTTAGGTGAATGAGTCCTCTTAACATCAATTTCACCTAACAACCCACCTTACTCGAGCAAGAAACGGGAGACCCGGGTAGAGAGACAAGATCAGTCCACAAAACATTATCCGCCTACAAGATACATCATTTTGTAAATGTGCAGGGAGGCTCACAAGTAATCACATGATCCTGTGTCGGCGTGCGTGCGTCTGTCAATCCATCCTGGGTATCCCGGGGGGATGTGAATCACGCTGCCAGTGCTGTCAGTCACACCCAGAGGTCCTCAGGGCAGGTAACCTGTCAGACTCTGAGCCAGCTATTAGATACACTTGAGTATCTATTAAGTATCACTCTCCTCTAGATGCGTTGCCATGGAGCTGCGTTTCAGCACCTTGGCCACTGGCCCTAATCATTTGGAAATCTTGATTTGCCAGCAGAGGCAGAACTGCCAACAGAAGCAGTTAGTCGGCCTTCACTAGCAAATCAAGACTTCCAAATGATTAGGGCCAATAGCTAGACGTTACTTCTCCCTGTTGCCGGAGATTGAAGATTCCCAGCAGGTTGTCGGCGGCCTGATCACTTTCTACCGCCTCCTTCTCAAAGTCCCTCTTTCCGTCTTGTTCAGGCCCCTGACTCAATCGCTCTGCGCCTTAGCTTTCGATTTAACTACGTCTGCGCTACAACTGCTGCTTCGGTGATGAATCTCTCGCTGTCTCTCTCTCAGCGTCTCCCTCGCTCTCTGTCTGCCTGTCTTGTCTCGTTTCCCCCCGCCCTCCCCTTATTCTCCTGCTGTAATAGCTCAAATTGAGTTCAGCCATGAGGAACCCTTCTGTGTGTTTAAGTCCTCCCTGGCTCTGCCCGTCTTGTTATCCCCAGAGTTGCTTTCCGAGGCGCTTAGGCAGTGAGGTGTGTCGGTAACGGATCCAAGCGCCCGCCCGGAAGGCAAAGTAGCAGACCTTCACCTGATGCCGTTCACCTTGAGAGCCACCGAAGATCTGCTTGCAACCGCATCGCGTGGCTGCCAAACCAAAATGTTGCTGCTTCTGCCCTGGACTCGCTTTTATCAAATTACCGGCTGCAGTCACACCCTGTACTGCGTTTAAAAGAGCCTTAATATGTCTCCACATGGGGTAAAGAGCTATGTCATAGACACTGTGTCCCACACAATTACCGTAAATGCCAGCCCAATGGAGAGGAAACACATAGCAAAAGAGGAGCTCTGAATGACTCATTAACCAGCCCATGATACACAGTTTGAATCCGGCCTTCCACAAAATGCCTTAAGTATGTAATTTGTCTTCTCCCAGACTGCGTTCTCTACCAACTTGTAATTGGAAAAAAAAATAAAAATCCAAAACTGATATTAGTGAGACATGCTGGACGACAAGTGTAGCTATGGACACTGGATGGGGAACCTGTCTCCGGATGAGTTGTAGTGACTGAGCTACATTCAATGTATCACATTCAAAGAGATTATTGTTGCCCTGCAATGTCCAAGCTGCATGACTCACTATAAGACATGTTCTCCGGTATAAATTCTTTCTAGTCAACTTGTACAGACATTGTTTAGAGAGATCATGCATTTTGTTTTCCCCCTATCGCTCAAATCGAATGGTAGGGGACCAAGATGTCTGATTTAATTTAACATTTGTTTTGCCATGACTGTCAGCCGGCCCAAGCTTTCAAACCAGGGTCACAACGGGCAAAAACAAATCAGGTTTTATTAGGGGGATGAGAGGAGCTTTGGGAGCCAATAGCTATCAAAGTGCGCTGCAAAAACACACACGATATCCCCGGCAAGGAGATTGGATTCCTTGCACACCTCATCGACAACACACCGGGGTCACTACACAATCTACAAGGGTCATAGCTGAAGCAACGCTACCAGCAAGCTTTGACTTTCTCCATTAGCTTCCTGTCCATAATACACAGGAAGAACAAGGGACTAGAGAGAGGAGGGAGAAAAAAAATTGAGACTTAAGACTATTAATGCTAGCCTTTTAAATCACCCTCAATTGTTTTATTTCAATGCAGAATATAAACTTTTACAGTAATGTAAGTTATGTTATTGATGGGTGATTAATATAACCGATACATTTTGACAGAAGTTCAATTACACATAGAAAACAAAAAGACGGCCAATCCATTTGGTGGACTGAAGTAAATAAATAAATAAGGCTTTAATTCTTGAAACTTGAAACTTCTGCAACTTTTTAAAATGTAAGTGAGAAGTGCTGTATGTCAACTGGGAAGTTCAGGCCAAGCCAGGTGGCTCTCTAAAGGCCATGGGAGGTTTGTTTTGACCAGCTCAAAAAAAGAAGCAAAGACCAAAGCTTAGACTGGCAGGCTTATGAGAAATGAATGACAGTAGTAAACAGCCCTTTGAAAACACTGTTCTCAATTTGTTAAATGGAAGCTATACAGCCCAATGCATAGCACTCATGCTGTTTCTGTTACTGAAATGAAAAGAAGGGCAAAGCAGAAATATAATACACCTTTGTTTCTTTTATATTTAAATGTTTGCAAAGCGATTTGTTTAGGGTGGGTTAACAGGCTGGGCATTTGACCTTATGTCAGGGTGTAGCGTAGTTGGGACCATTTGTGAGTGACATGTGGGTGCACGCATTGAATGTGGCTTATGAGAGGCCTGCATCTTTTTTAAACAATGCTCAACCTCGAGTGACTTTACACAACTCTATCCATTTGGATAAGGTTATTCAGGGTACCAAAACAGCCTGAGATTGTTTGTGCACACACTGATAAAAATAAAAATAAGCAAAAATACGTTCAGAAGTTTAGTGTCACTAGTCCAACAACATCAAAACAACAACCAAGTTAATCCAAAATACAGTGCAGACATTGACAATGTTGTAAATTACTATCTATGATTTTCAAATGAATATCTGCGTAGGTGTACAGGGGGCCTTTATTAGCAAACGTCATTCCTGTGTTCCAATGGCACGTTGTGTTTGCTAATCCAAATATATCATTTGAAAAGGCTAATTGATCATTAGAAAACCCCTTTGCAATTATGTCAGCACAGGAGAAAGCTGTTGTGATTAAAGTAGCAATAAAACAGTTTGAGAAACCCACACCTCACAAGTTCTCAACTGGCAGCTTCATTAAATAGCACCCGCAAAACCCCAGTCTCAATGTCAACTGTGAAGAGGTGTATCTGGTATGCTGGTCTTCTTGGCAGAGTTGCAAAGAAAAAGACATCTGAAACTGATAAACACAGACACTGGGCAGAGGAAGATTGGGTAAAAGTGTAATGGACAGACAAATCTAAATATTAGGTTTTCGAATCACAAAGAAGAACAGGTATGAGACGCAGAACAAATGAAAAGATGCTGGAGGAGCACGGTGGATGCAATGTGATGGTCTGGGGGTGCTATAGTTGTAGTAAAGTGGGATTTTTACAGGATCAAAGGGTTCTTTAGAAGGGAAGGCTATCACTCCATTTTGCAAAACCAAGCCATACCCTGTAGACGGCGCTTGATTGGAGCCAATTCTCTCATACAACAGGACAATGACACAAATCATAGCTCCAAATTATGCAATAATTATTTAGAAAAGACAGATGGCATAGCCTGTCTCATTGCCTATATACAATGGAGTGGCCAGCACAGTCACCGAATCTCAGCCCTATTGAGCTTGACCATATGGTACATAACAAGTGCCCATCAAGCCAATACAACTTCTGGGAGACGCTTCAGGAAGCATGGGGTGAAATCTTTTCAGATTACCTGAACAAACTGACAACTAGAATGTTAGGTCTGCAAGGCTGTAATTGCTACAAATAGAGGATTCTTTGACAAGGGCAACGTTTTAAGGACATTATCCTTATTATTGCTGAACTTGTCAATTGCTATATTTGTAATTCAAACTCATTTCATTCCAAACTTTGTAATGCTAGTGTATATGATTGACAGCCACCGTGAATCGACACTGCAATAATCCACATTTTGGTTTTTACTGAGCACTGGGGGCTTTAAATAGCCCTCTTATATACAGTGTCACTTTCTCAGTAGGCGCTGCTCGAACATAGAAACATCACACCCTCTGTCATTCACTAGTATCAAGTGGGCAACAGTGACTGCTTAACTCGGTTCAAACCCCATGGACAACATTGCTGCTTTCCAACAAAAACAAAATCCCGCCAGGGCAATTATGTGTCTTTCTTTTAATGTAATACGGGAAGAATATGAGATGCGTGGGAAAGAGAGGGCTGATTTTTGTGGCGTTTTGGGGTGGGAACATAGTTGTGTGTGTGTGTGAGTGAGCGGGGCAACTTTGGGCTTTGGTGCGTGCATGTTTGGGGTTGAATAGAGGCCTGTGTATGAATTACGAGTGTTGTTTGGGATTTGAATGGGGGACGAGTTCAAAGGCTTGTTTGGAGGTGCGGAGCCGAAATATGCTTAGCTGCTCTGCGGTACTGAGAGTTTTAGATGTTAAGGCCGAGCAGCATGAAGGCTGGCAGGCCCGTCAGAGTGACCTCATGTGTTTGGCAATGAGACAGGCTATCAGGTTTCCCCAGTACAGATTCCAGCTTGCTCTCCACAGCCCTCATTCCCCAAGTCCCAACGTGTGTGCACGTATGTGTGTGTAATTGTGTGCGTGTCACCCTGCTTAGAGAACTCAATGAGCTAGGCAGTGGTCCCGCTCTCACAACAAAGAGCGGCCCCTCTCTTAAAATTGCCAGTCCACATTTCCTTAACAGTTAATGATATAGCGTGTATGTGCTTTATTAGGATACAGTGCGTATGTAAACGTGCAAGGTATGAGTGTGTCCTAAATGTCACGCCTCATACAGTGCACTGATCTTGGCCAGAGTTCTTTTAGGCCTGGGCAAAAGAAGGGCGCTGTGGAGAATTTTATGATTTTATTTGGGACACGCGTCTATTATTGTACGTCTATCTTTACACACGACCCTGGATTTCTTTTCAGCTTGCGTGCTAGCCGTGTGTGCATACATTTCATGCCTTACCTTCCATTCAATACAAATGTTTTCATTTGTAGCTTGTGTCGGGCTTGGTTGTGTGATTATCTTAGCCTACCCACTCTAGCCCGGTGCCTTCTCATTTGAGAGCATGGCATCCGGTAACAACGCATGTGATATGGTTGATAACCCCCTCTTTTAAATAGGCCTTTAAATGTGCCAGTCTTCCACCAATCACAGTGGTGATTTCTATACGTTTGTCAGTGTATTTTCTAATCGCTCTCCTCGGATGTTGTTTGTTTTTTACTATATGTAAAAGCGCTATATAAGTTGAATGTATTATTATTTGTGGTATTTGACCAGCTTAGTGAAGTGGGGGCTCTCTTGCACATGTGGGACAAACAGATGTGGTGCACGAGCTCTACGTTCAGGCCTTGGGTCAATGCCCATACAAGGCAGGACAGAGTGCCTCTGGCTACCGGCTGTAAAACTGCAATCCATACTCGCTCGTGAAAAGACGAGGACTACATAGCAGAGCAGCTAAACATTTACAAGAGTCTACAGTAACGGTCGTAACGTCACAAAATGTTGCAGGGCAGCCCGGGTGTGTGTGTGGGGGGGGGGGACGCCACTGTTACTGAACTGTTTATTCAACAGTCCAAGGGAGACTAAGCTTGGTAATTAATTGCGGGAGCGAAGTGCTGAGGACACAGAATGTGCACTCAACGGTACCGACTGCTGCTCTGTACAAGCAAGACTTTATTGCTTTATTGGCTGAACTCTAATGGTGAGGCCTTGACGGTAGTTCTGCCATTGTATTCACATATGCCATTGTGGTTAATTGGCAATTGAGACCCAAAATATGTTTTTATATATTTTTTACAATATTTTGTTGATATATATTTATCAGTCATAGTTAGCTGGAAAAAAAACATTATGGTGCATGTCCTTGTAAGTATGATATATTTTCCATGTTCTTGTAGTCAAGCAGATGCTCTCTGATTTGCATACTATTGACTGCACATATTTAGTACCTAGAGTACTCCAAAATAAATTACATAAGGGATGAGAGGGGAATTAAGAGGCAATTCAAAGCAATTATTTGGCCAAATCATCAGAGCCAAATTTGACATTTTTGTCAGTAGATCAGCGCTAACACCAGAGGTCATAACCCCAGCTTATGATATTTGCTAAAAGAACGTTTAACGTCCCATCATCAAAAGTGATGCCTAACACAGGGCAATGTCTCATTCAATGCCTTGGGACTTTGCTCTAAGACCAGAGGGCCCTCCAACATCTCTTACAGCAGCACCTGGTCTCCTAGGCACTCCAGGAACTGACCAAGACCTTCAGAGACTAGGTATCAGTAGGATGCTGGGTGCTATGCTGCTGTTGATCTCTATGTAATAGAATGTATTCTTCTCAATATGCTTGAAAAAGCACAACATAAGGCAATTACACAAGCTTCTAGCTGCTGTTTTGGGGCAAAGAGATAAATAATGAAAACTAGTCTTCCACAGGGTTCTCAAAAAAGCTAATGAGATGGTGAAAGCGACAGAGAATTAATAATCAAGTGTTTTCTTATGTTTTTATGTCCCTTCAAAAGCCCAAGGCCTCATAACATAAGAAATAAAATTAGACTTCATCAACACTTTAGAATAAAATAACTAACATTTGCATTAAGTGCATTTTATTTATTGTTGTGTCAACCTTTCATGTTGAATTAGGTTTGCCGCTGTCACCAATAAAAGCCATTAAGACATTGATTCACGATGTATGCAACGCCAATATCCTTTTCTCTGCCAATCTTGTGGTCGACCTTAATAATTTATGCCAAGAGAGAGAAACAAGAGATACCGTACGCACCACTGCAGATTGTGCACAAGAAACTGTTGTACTACATCAAAGACTGAACCTTGCAAGTAAAAGTCATGAAGTCGTCTGTTACAAAACTGAACCTTTACCCTGAGTATCTGGCTGCCTGCAAAGCAGAGTGATTAACTATTTAGAAGTAAAACAAGAGACATCTTGTACAAAAAAAAGAACATCACAAGTGCCACTTTTTAATTCAGCTGCCAATGGCTGTTTATGTGCTTCTAATTACTGGCAAAGAATTATCATCTTTCTTCCAATTTGACTCCATCCTGCTAACGGCATTCTCTAACTCTGCATTCATGCTGGCCCAGCGTGACTATTTGGTTCTCCCTACACCGATGTCCTTGCAGTCTAATTCATGCCGCCTACCTGTCCCGCTTTGTGTTTTTTCCAAGCGCTGACTAATACTCCCAAGCCGTGGCATTGGGAAAGGGTTAGGCAGCTCTGAAGGTCTGCCAAAAGAATCACTTAGACAAAAACCAAGAAGGCGGCTCGAGTCATTTAACATGAATAAAGCCCAGAGAAAGGGCCTGTTTGCATTCGGTAATCCCTGCTGGCGTGAAAGCTAAAAAAGGTTCATCTGCCACACCAAATGGGTGCACATATCTCTGTTTGTATAGGAAATCATTGTGGTTTAGTTCGAGGGATCCGACACTACTGGCAGTTATTCAAGGACTCATGCCTATTTGCTTATCCTCATTCATGGCAAAATTGGCTTTTTCCAGAGCACTTTTTCAAGCTAGGCGTGACACTGTATATTCATTGAGTCTCCCCGCTGTTAGGAGCAATGCATGCTTTTGAGGGCCAAGGCGGGGCCTCCGCTGGTAACGCTAAACCACCATTTGCATGTCTGTGGCTTGAATCTCCCTCCATTACCATGTCTGCAGATCTGATTAAAGACACTAGTCATTGGTTTATGTGGCTGGAAGGGAAATTAAATGCAAATTCCAGAGAGTGAGATGTGTACCGCCAAAGGATTTGTACTGTCAAACCCATGATGTCATTATTAGGGGGAGTTCATATTGTGAAAAACAAGACATTTGTAGGAACTTTTCCCAAATGACGATACGTTACACATAAGTTCAATACAGAAAGAACATAATTCTAACCATCTAGTAAAGTGAGATCATTATTTCTGTTTTTATCACCAGGTAGGTGAAAAGGAGGCTCATTTTAAGAACTTTGCCCTGCACACCAATTCCTTAGGCTCTCAGTGTTTGTTAGAACATAGATGGCTGGCAATCATTAGAAGGCCTTCGTAGACGCACTAGAACAATACCCTTTAACAAGCTGAAACCGCGCAGGGGGCTGGGACAGCCATGTCACGTCCCAGAGAAGATGACAAGCCCAGGCAGATAATGATTGTTTGTTACTGCCGTTATGGACACAGAGACTACTCACTCTCAGAGACTCCCGCATTGCGTTGAGAGAACAAACTTCCTTTCTCTAGTACGTGACAAAGTAAAAAGGAATAACAGGGATCCACCTGCTTCTTCAAACACGGTCCCTTTCTTAAAAATGCAGTAGCAATAATCCTGGCTAGGTCTGAGCGAGCGCTGCGCCACGCCGACACTGGGAACCAGACCGCTCTTTTCCGTCCTGGCAGCCATAGCAGAGGCAGGCCAGGAGCAGCAGACAGAACGACCGGGGGGCTACGGTTACAGCAGAACAAAACATCCCTTTCACTAAGAGCCTGTCAGTCTCTCCCTAAGGTGTCTAAGACCCGCAACCCCATAGCTGTGGCCTAAACCCGCTGAGAGTGGCATGCGCCAGGTAACAGGCCGGGGCACGCACGGCAGTCTCTCTCCACCAAAATACCACCCGTTCGAACCTTTGGCGTCTTTCAAGAAACGGGCGTCGAAAGATGCTATCTTGTAACCTCAGAAGAGCAGTTACACGGTTCGGTATGCAGGGCTCTCATTTTTTCCAGCCTTGCAGCCAGTTCTATTCACGTCCAACATCAATATCTATAAGTCAATTTAAAAAGTACAAGAGGGGGAACGCTACATTTGGTGTCTCCATCGCCACTCCTGCCATGATACACAGATGGCCAGACCCTGTGCCTAGGAGTCAGCGGGGAGGGTGGATTTGTTTTAGATTTTAAAGAAATAAAGAGGAGGTTAAAGATGGAGATGATGAGCTGGACAGAGCGAGAAATAACTTGAAAGGCCAACAAAGGGAAAGGGAGAGATGGCAACAAAGACAAAAAAAAAGCAGTGTATACTTGCAGAAAAAAGCCATACCTGACCTCCTAAAAAACATGGCCACAAAGGAAGGAATCAAGCCTGCTCCACTCAAATGTAGTGCCGCAGGACTCTGGTATACTATGGCCTCTGCAGCAGCAGCGGCCTAGCTTTCCTCTCCACTGCAGAGCCGAGCTGCCTGTGACTCCAGATGGCCAGGGCCGATGAAACACGATGACGAGGGTTCCCTTAGGCATGGTCGCACCGACACCAACGCCAGCGGCACTCACAGCCACTCACTGGAAGGTTTCCAACATGGCACTCTGTTTCCCTACATAGTGCTACAAGCGATTGACCAGAAGTAGGGCACTCTTTGGGGGATAGGGTGTTTTTTGGGAGGCTGGCCACAGACTGACTCACAGTCAGGGAGCATCTGTGGTCATAAGCCATGCAGGTTAAGCAGGGTTCATTGTGCTACAGTTTCACTAGTGGCTGACCACATTCTCGACATTAAGTTGCTAAATTCCATCTGAAAAACTGACTCCGGGTTACTACAGGAGACAATGGAAGATTCCATATAGTTTTCTCTCATTTTTTTTTATCTTCTAAGTGAAATAAATTGCGAAACGTGGCGAGACTAATGCTCACGCAAAGCATCGGTAATGAGTTGTGGACGGGTGATTGTGACTGTGCAGCGCTAGCAAGGTACGCCATAATGCACGCATGTAGATGGATTGAGGGACGAGCGGTCATTTGACAAATGAGGAACGGGGTTGAGGTGTCCAAGCCTAGCTTACATCACACAGGTAGATAAATTAAGCTATCCACTCGGCTGACTGACAGCTACATGCAAGAAGGAATGTATGGCTAGATAACAGGCGTGGGCGGATAAAGACCAGAGGTATGGGCGTGGGTTGATTAATGATCAAAAAGCCCCTGGACTGCAGTGGTAAGCTATGGGAGGGAAACATGCGAGAGAGGGAGCTAGCTGGAAAGCCTCTGCCAATCTTTATTGTACTAATTCAATGAGCTTAATGCACAGATGTATACTGTTTCCTAAAATTTGATAAAGAAGTATGTCTAGAAAAGACTAATTGCGTTCTATGGTGTAGTATTATGACTACATTGTGTTGTGTCGGAATTATAACCCTTTAACAGAAAATATTATTTGGTTTTATAGCTGGATTCCTTTGAGCTTGATTCACACAGATGTGCATCAGTAGTTTACTTGCTATGTTCCTCGCCCACATTTCAAGTATTTTCCACAGTAAAATCAGAAATGAACAAAAGAAAATACAGTTTATTATGCTACGAACATGGGGATCCAAATAAACAGATATGAACACAGCACACTGAAAGACTACACCCAGAATGTGGATATATAGCCAGCCACCGGCTCTTAGCCAGGCTTGAAAGCAGCAGGACCCAGATGAGCCTGTTGTTATTTCTACAGCACAATGGCTCGCCCGTGTGTAAAGTAACCAAACCCTTTTCCTTGCATTTTACCCACCCCAACACCCCCTCCATCCTCCCGCTATAAAGAGTTAGAGAATATAAATGGAAGCTAAAGGTCCAGTCAGACATTGGCATACAACCGCTCAATGTGTCCCATTCACTTCTGTTTACTTAAGGTCTGGGGTATTAGCGCCTGTTAAAGAGAAAAATAAACCTGTATTTGCTCCTCAAACTATGCCATTCGGTCTGTGTGCACCAATAGCGTGACTACAGCACATGACCTGGCCTATCAGTAGTATCTTAGTAGTGTAGTGGGTTTGGTTACTGGAACGTGAGAGCCTCTTTCGTAATCGAGGCATAAAATTCATGGCGAGATTCAAAAGGGATTGCCATGGGTTGAAATGCATTGAAATACTGTTGGTGACATCATGTTTTCTGCAACTTGTATTTTGAAAAGCCTGTAATCATAATCAAAATAGCTGTCAGGGCATACGGAACGTTGCCAGAAGACTAGGGTTTGGATGAAATGAACACATTTCCCATAATAACAATCATTAAATAACAAAATTGAGTCCTAATTGGTCAGGGGACATGCAGTAATTTCCTCATTTGTTATTCATTCACTTATCATTAGAATCAAACAAATACTTAAATCAAATACAGAATAGCAGTGAAATCCTATCCACCGTGTTCGGTGGCATATCAGAGATTCAGTGGTGGCTGTGTTCGTTCACGTAGCAGCTAGGGAATAGAAAATGGGCTTTTAAATGATTCCCTCATCAAAATCCTGTCCTGCAGGCTCTCTTCATCAAGTGTTAATTTAATCCCCTTTCTTAGTCCTATTTAGTTTTTATTAGTACACAAAAGCTCTGGACAACACCCCTAAAGTAGCTGGACAATTCCTATTCAATTCCTTCAGCACAAGATAAGAAAATATAGAAAACATGAAATTACTAAAATGTGACAAAGTCTATTCTTGATAATGTGCATTATCAGATAGTAGAGATTGTCCAGAGATAAATAAAATGACAAAAAAACAGGCAAGATTCACTGCCTTAACACCTATGAAACAAGACAATCAGGAATAAACAATTCTGTTAAAGAGAGGGATATGCTATGCTCCACAGAGCAAATCAATACCAGGCCAAATGTTATTGTTTAGTCTAATTTCTGACTTTAACATGCTAATCCTGGTCAAATGGCAAAATGGGTGCGCTTGTCAAACAGCAGCCTGTCATGACAATTATACAGGGAGATATTAGACGTATTAGATATTCAACTATGAAATTCTGTGACACCGAGAAGAACGTAAACCATAATAGACAGTTATGTACTAATAGGAACCAGATGTCCCATAGATTCTATATATTCCTCAGTAAAGGCAGAGAAAAACTGCTGATATGCGCCATAAAATGAAGCGGTAAAGGATGTGAATGGCAACAATTTAATGTGAGTTACGCTCTCCCTTTATAACCCCCCCCCCCCCCCCCCCCCCCC
>JACXGK010001306.1:0-23179 GCA_016801125.1 Novumbra hubbsi | reverse complement strand
CTAATCTACCGATCAATGATCATTAATGGGAGCGTGGGATAGCGGCTCTCCCTCTCTGTATTCCCTGTCAAAGAGATGGAAAGTGCCCTCTGCTCTCCCTCCGGCCTAGTCACAGGCCCACGCATACTCTACACATATCACTCCACTAATAGACACCAGCTACTGCAGCCACCCAGGAAAAATGAATCCCTTTTGTCGTTTTTTCCCCCCATTCTTTTTTAAAAGGGAAAAATGAATTGCCCGCTCAGCCTCCGCCGGCTGGGTGAGTTCACGCGACAGGACTGCCGCCGAGGTTCCATCAATTGCTGACAGAGGTGAGATGCGATCTGCGCTGACCTTGGGTGGGAGGACATGGGGGTGCCTGTTGCAGTGGAATGGGGCAGGGGGGTAGCGAGTAATGAAGAGCTTACCTCAGATTGAGAGACCTGAGATGAGCTCCTCTGAGATATGAGTGAGGGAAGGAGTGGGGGGTAAATAAGGGAGGGGGCAGGGTAAGAGAGAGAAGGAGGCCATATGGCACCGGTACAAATGTATTAAACCATAAATCAGAGATTAAACCAGCAGGCTGCCAGGTGGGGTACACTTCTAAATTCTGGATGATACAGCGAGCAGGTCTTTACTACGGGAAAGTAAAGTGTCTTCATCTGAATAACTGTTTGGTGACAAAAGACTTTAACTGTGTCCCAAGCCATGGGCGATTCCACGCCAAGGGCTGGCAGATGCGTACTTCCTGTCAGCTTATGGCTGGCCAAAATGTCAGTTATCATGGCTGTGCCAAAATAGAACATACTGCTTTCCGTATGTAACGAAGTGTGGAATCTATTAAAACTATAATAAAACATGCCATGTAGCAGACTTAATTTTTCCAAAGTGACTGACAGGTGCAAAAGATATACATACTGGTGGTCTTGGATCTTCAAACCCAATATACTGGGTGTTGCATTCGCCATATTCTACACCGAATAAGCTCCAGATAATCATATGGGTAAGTGTTTGGAATGTTTCCAATTTATTTCACACTGCCCTAACTTAATATTTCACCTCATATAAATGCTCAATCTCTTAAAACCTAGAAGCGAAGCCAGTGCCATTAACGGTGTGTCAACTTAATGATACATATAACACAGAAGAATTCGGCAGCCCTCCAATCCAGTCAGCCTGAACAAAATGAACCTTCTGGAAAGCTCTGCTAGTCATATCCAAGGTTGGACAAACTAGCTTTGCGATGCCTCGTCGAGTTAAAGAGACACAGAAAAAAGGAAAAACATTGCCACTGGCCATCTGAAACCATCCCTGCCAAGGCCAGGCATCCATCATACCTCAACCCCACTCTATCGCTTGACAGGGGGAGTGGGGGAAACGGGGGAGGAGAATGGAGAGGGGTGGGGGGAGGTGGTAACGGAAATGATGGGTGCCATACCTTGGTCTGGAGATAGTGGGGATAGTAGTATGTGTACTGGGGGTACATTGGTTGCTGTTCCAAACGCTTGCCCATGTAGCTGGAATCCTTAGCGCCGTGGCAAGGAATGGTTGCGCGGAGGCGGGTGGTGCTACCGGTGAGGACGGGAGGGGGGCTCTCTCTGGCTGTACGTTCCTTTGGTTTTCCCCTGTCCACGCCGGTGTGTTGTGTCACTGCTGGTTCTCCAAAGAGCAGTCACGGGTCCGTTTGGAGGAGAACGGCTGTGGGAGTTTGGCCTCTGTGAGGGAAGGTCCTGTCCAACGACACCTTTCTGGGATCAGTTTCCCAAAGCGGAGCACGGCAGATGTTCGCGAAGTCTCTCCGAAAATATTCCCCACGAGTGTTAAAAAAACAGTGCTGCGTATCCTTTCAGTTCCTTGAAGGCTGGTGTTGGATATTACACGGGTAAGGGCTGAAGGATATATGGAGGAGGAGGAGGAAGACGAGGAGGAGCAGGTGGCAGTCTTACAAACAAATTGCCGTAACAGGAGAGTATACGAGAGGAAGAGAGATAGGGAAAAAGGTTTGGGGGTATAGATAGATCACTTCTCTATTGAAGCTGTCTCGATTTAGCCAACCTCTCTTCTCAGCTTTAATCTCTCGCACACTCTCTGTATCTGTGGTTGCTTTCTCTCTCTCCCTCTGCTTTGTCGTTGTTTCTCTCTCTCTCGTCTGTAGTCTGATATCCCAGAAGCTCTATGTTGCGCTGTCGGACACAGGAGATATCCTCAGCAGCGCGCTGACAGATGCACTTTAGAAACAGGCAAAATTGGAACGTGAGAGTCCGGCAGAGCAGAGGCGAACCAAAGCAATCTCGGCGTGTACCGTTTCAGCCGGAGCAGAGCGGACAACACAAAAACAATCCCGGCTCCCTAATTGCTACGGCACTGAGAGGGGGAAAAAAGAGAAGAGAGGGAGGAAAAAAATGTGTAAAGAGAAGCACAATGACAGTGTCCCAGGTGCCAAACAGACATAAAAGCCAAGAGTCTCCCGTCTGCGATCCTCCCTTTTCCTGCTCTTGTGAAATGTGTTCCTTATTTCTTCTTGTCTGCCTTGCTCTCGGTCACTCCTCCCAGCAGCCTCTCGCTCTCTTTCTTCTCCTCCAAGCTGTGACAGGGTAGTAAAGGGGGCTCGTCCTGTACTGTGAGCAGACTGCCTCCTCCTTCTACAGCCGATAGGAGGGACTTCAGTTGCCTTCGTGTGAGGGAGAGATCCAGACACAGGCCAGGAGGCTGCAGTATTTTCACAGCCAGAGAAGAGAGTGGGTAGATGGGAGACAGGGACAGCAAGCAGAGAGACAGAAAGGCAGCAGCTCGCGTGAGGAGTCGATTCCCCCTACTGGAGGCCAGAAGTCCTGCTGCTGGGTTCTATAAACTCTACATCCATCTGGGTGGATTTATGTTGTGAACAAATCAGTGACCTTAACTCTCCTTTAATACCTAAAACAATAAAACCACACTAGGTTTAAATATTATATATGTTTTCATTGGTTAGTTCCGGAAAGCTGTTTCAAGTGCTTTCCTTTAAACTCGTAACTTATTTTCGTTTTTTATAAAGGGTCCACAAAACCTTTATTCAGTGCTTTGTGGAAGTGCCATTGGCAGCTGTTACAGCTTTGAGTCTTCTTGGGTATGCTTCTACCAGCTTTATGCTCTTGGACTAGGACAGCTTCTCCCATTCTCCTGAGGCCACTCCAGCCTTGTCTTGGCTGTGTACTTCAGGTCATTGTTGAAAGATTAACCCTTGCCCTAGTCTGAGGTCCTATGCACTGTTAGTCAGGTTTCCTTCAATTACCTTTGTACGTTGCTCCATTAATCCTTCCCCCAAGCTTGACAAGTCTCCCAATCCATGCTGCTGAGAAGCATAAACATAACAATACTCTCCCACCACCTTGCTACACCTTAGGGACGGTATTAGCCAGGTAATGAGCAGTACCTTGTATTCACCAGACATAGCAGTTGGCATTCCAGCATTTGATTTTGGTCTACAATATTTTTTTTTCTTAGAGTCCTTCAGGCAGTTTGTCATATGCCTTTTACCCAGGAGAGACCTCCATGTAGCCACTCTACCATAAATGCCTGATTGATGGAGTGCTATATAGATGGTTGTCCTTCTGGCAGCTTCACCCATTCCTGCAGAGCAACTCTGAAGCTCAGTTAGTTTGGCCTTGGGGTTGTTGGTCACCTCCGTGATTGAGGTCCTTCTTGTATGGTAACTTAGTTTGGCCAGTTCTTGATTGGAAGCCACAGACAGATTTTTTTAAAAATCTTAAAAAAAATTGTTCAATCTAATATTTTGTATTTGCTTTGTCATTATGAAGTATTGTGAGTAGCATGAAGGCCAAATGTATTTAATGAATTATACACAAAGTCTCTAATACCACAAAATGTTGAGAAAGGGTCTGGACTGAATGGGTTTGTATGCTTACCGATGCCACAGTATTCAACAACCCATTTAATTCAAAATCATACTTGGCAAATGTATTAAGGTTGTTCAATGCAAGACAATCTAAACACCTGAAATCCCCCTAATGATGAAGAGAAGAAAACGATGTATAGGAGTTTCAACCAATCCAATTCATGAGAAGTTAAGAAGTTAAATTAAGAAGTTAAGAATTTAAATAATCTTAAATTGTTTACATTTTACAAACATTTATACAGTTTATTGGAAAGAGGAACATACCTGTTTTGAGGGTGAGAGGCTTGTCAAAATCACAGATGGCTAATGACTAATAAGATTCTGTTGTCAATATGGACATTTGTATTTAAAAATATATATATAATTTTAGCAACATAATTAAAGTATTGGAGTAATTGCTTTCTGGACCCACAACATTGGCGTTGCAAGCACTATGCTCTAGCAAATGAGCTGAGCTGTATGGAAAGCCCTCTCTAGCAGCATTCTGAGAATAACGTTTCTAAGCATTCTTAACTTCTTTATGTTTCTTAACTTGTTATCAACGCACCGTGCCGAAGCCTTAGTGCAATAGTGCACATGGCATTGGTGATGTGCACACTCGTGAAGGCACCATTAATGCTGAACAAACCAGGTTTTGGAGCAATAAATGCTGCCATGCAGACGACACTTTATCGGGGAAAGCCTATCTTATTTCAGAAAGACAATGCCAAACCTCAATATGCACGTATTACAAGAACATGGCTCCTTAGTAAAAGGGTCCAGGTGCTAAACTGGCCTGCCTGCAGTTACCTATTGAAAACATTTGCTGCATTATGAGGCCGAAAAGAGACCTGACCTGTGCAGCTAAAATCCTATATCACGCAATAATGTGATTGAATGGGAATTTCATTTTACAAAACTATAGAAATTGGCCTCCTCAGATCAAAAACAGGGCATCATATTCAAAATGTGCATGTATCTTTCCCCAAAACAAATTCTATTTCAACATTTGATATGTTGTCTTTTTAATATTTGAATTAAATTTAGGGATAAATGAGTTGAAGCATTCTGTTTTTATTTGCATTTTACGCAGCGTCCCAAATGTTTTGGAAATTGGGTTGTACAAACTTTGAGATTGCTAATGACTCAGTGGCAGTACCTGCAGCCTATTCAGGTTGCACAGGTAGTCCAGATCCTTAAGAATGGAACATCCATATCTGCTGTTGGAAGAAAGTTTGCAGTGTCTCACAGTACAGTTCAAGAGCATGGAGGAGATGCCAGGGAACACGTTGTTATACGAGAAGAGCTGGACAGGGCCGTAGAAGGCCATCAACACAGCAGCACTGACAGAGCCCAACAAAATGACCTCTAGTGGGCTACTGGTATGCATGTTTCTGACAAAACTGTCACAAACAGACTCCATGTGGGTGGCATGAGGGCCCAACGTCCACTAGTGGGACCTTTGCTCACAGCCCAGCATCGTGCAGCTTGATTGGCATTCACCAGAAAACACCAGAATTCGCAGGTCCACCATTGGCACAACGTTCTATTCACTGAGGGGATTTTGGTTTCCATTGTCCTTTTGTTCTGAGTACAATACACAATGTACAGTAAAGATTTTAATATATTTCCTGTGTGATGTAAGTGTTCCCTTAATTTTCTTGACCAGTGTATAATAGAAATTAGGAAGAACAAGCGGCAGAGAGATGTAATATAGAATTAGGTGGAATTTTTTAAAATAACATTCAGTGTTCAAAGCATAGGAGGACAATCCTTTTTTTTAAACATTGAGACAACAGTTACCTAGGGAGCATTCAAACAGAATCCACTAGGGCAGGGGTGGGCAAACTACGGCCCGAGGGCCAAATGCGGCCTGCGAGGATGTCCCATCCGGCCCACGGAATGCCCTTTTCTGGACTCCAAATCAATTATGATGAACGAATTACAAAAACAAACGTGGCCCTCCATTTCATTTCAAAATCCTGATGTGGCCCCCGAGCCAAAATACTTGCCCACCCCTGCACTAGGGTGATTTCCACTACAACATTTGTAGTTTTCAGACCAAATTACCTATTTTAAGTAAATGGCTTCAAAAACCCGTCCCAGCTCAATTATGCAACATTGTGAACATGCATTTCTAATAACGATTTTATTTCCCCATTGCATGCTTCAAACATGACTTTGTGTCTGCAAAAGAGTACATGGCAATGTATGTGGGCAGCAAAGCACACTAGTGGGCAGACTGAATCAATACCAGCATCCCAAAGAAACAAAATAGTGAGAGAGAGTAAAGGGCTATGGACGCCCTTTGCAGGCAAGTTGAAGAAAACATAATTATCAGATAGTCGCCTTTTATCTTAGGAAAAGAGATGAGACAGATATCGATTGTGGATTAGCAGATTAACAGCTCCAGGACAGACATACTGGCAGGACAGGCTTAATCACAGAATAGAGGGATGGAGAGTGAGAACAAAATAAAAATAAATCAGTGTTAGCCAAAATGCATACAAAACAAAGTGGAATAGTAGCTGCAATATGTGGGTTTGGAACCGGCATCATGGCAAAAAAATATGACTTGGGCCATACAGTGCCTTAAAAAATCAACGAAATTAAAGTATCCCCCCCCAGTCTGGTATTTCTGTACATATTGGTTTAACAATATATATATATATTTTTACATTTGAACTGTTCTACTAGCAATAATGAAAAGCCAAAGTGACCAGTGGAAATCAACAGTTAATGTTTTAAGTTAATGTTTCAAATTATGTTTTCTTCAACATTGATCCAAGTCCCCATTTAACGTTTCTTGCCAGCCTGTCTATATGTTTTGCATTGACTTGAAATCTCCTAATACTTGCTTAAGACTCTTGCTATCCTCCCCAGCCTAAACCACCCTGGAGTAGTTAGTACTATACAGGCCTTGTTTGGCGAGGGAAGACAAGGAGGAGTCAAGCCTTGTCATTATTAAGAGGCAGGATTCTGCCCAGTGCCCCTTTAATACAGTCCTTTCAAGCAACAAAAGTATTTGGATAGATGGATACAAATTAAGGGATTATGTTTAGTATGTGGTTGAATATCCTTTGCATGCAGAACTGAATGAAGATGTGTGACCCATCAACCCCACCAGATGCTGGGTATCTGTGATATTCTACCAGGCTTGTAATGCAGCCATCTTCAGTTGTTCTATTTTTGTGGTATGTTTGCCTCAAGTCAAATCTATAGCATATGAAAGACAAGTTACGTTGTATTTGGAGAAGTATTTGCACAGGCAGGAGCTATCCATTTTGTTTATCCTGTCTAACTCCATAGTTAAAAAAAGACACCAACGGCAGACTCCAACGCAAAGCCTAGAGCCTGTTTGGATAATACTGATGGATAACTGTAATGAACACCAAACCTGGAATATTCTTTTGGGTTTTTCTGTTCAGAAAAAAAAAAGGGTAGGTGAATGAGGATGTGCCTGCCTCACCGCTGACAGAGATCTGGTGTGAATCAGTAGATAGACGTCAGTCTCAAGACAAGGGGGGATAAGAAGCCAGCTGCTTCTTTGGGGCCGCCAAAGGATGTTGTTTACTCCCAGTGATGGATAGTGATGTAACAGTTCTCCACCCTGATTCATATATACATACAGTTACACCACACACACTTTAACAGATACAATGGTAACATGCGCACAACTACACAAAAACACTCTAATTTGACAAAGTTTTCAGTCTCACAGAGCTGGAGCGAGTGGTCAAAGGGAGGAACAGCCAAAAGGAAACACCAGAGTCTAAAATATGAGTTTGCAAGCAGAGAGAAACACAGCCGTCACACCAATCAATCTGGGACTTTGCTTGACTAGGGGTCATTTTAACAAACAATCTGTGAGGCAAAAAGCTTAAGGTAAAACAAATGGTAATAAAACACACACATCCAAGGAATTTGCAGGTGCTGGAGTTGAAAGAGAATCGGCCACCAAAACAAAAGAAAAACACTGCACACTGTTGGCAAGGGAATTACTAGCAGTGTGCGGTGTTATTTTTTAGTTTGGAAAGGTAAAACACACACAGAGAAAGACACTTGTAAAGCTGGCATGCAATGAGTCATCGGTGGGATATGAAGTCAACAAAGAGGTTTGGTGTTTCTCTTGTGGTGCAAAGTGATCACAGTCTCAATCAAACAACCCAGATGAAAACTATTATTAGTAGGGATGTACTTAGTGATCAGATAAATCAGGAAAGAAACTACACTTTGTCCGCAGAGCAGCTGACTTGAATGCCGGTGACAACAAGTTGCCTGAACTATGAGGTGGGACAACAGAGCGACACAGCTATAACTCAGAGTGGTTTGAATAGGACTCTAAAAAACAGCCTGTAAAGAGAGAGTCTGGATGTGGAACCACACACAGACACTTGTGAAGCTGGCATGCAGTGTGGACTGAGTCATCGGCGGGATATGAAGTCAACAAAGAGGTTCGATGGATCTCCTGCAGTGCAAAGTGATCGCAGTCTTGTCCAAACAACCCAGATGAAAACTATTAATAGTGGGGCTGTACTTAGTCATCAGCTACATTGGGAGGGGAGTCACATCAGTTGCATTGGCAACTTTCTTTTTCTTTAAACAATAAACAAATCATACAGTAGCTATAATTGCTATAATTGCCTGATATTTTTGGAGAGTTCTATAAATAAATACATATTTAATATTATTTAGCTCTGCTTACTGACTGGTTTATCCATACTGATATTTCTGAGTCTACTCTGACAAGTGACGTGAATGAGAGACAGAGCCACAAAGAGGAGGCTAGCAGCCATTAAGCACATGCAGAACAGAAACTACTTTGACTACCTCAGACTCCCCCCAGAGTCCCTGGAAGGTCTCTGCAGAGACCCTCAGACTCCCCCTCTCCTTGTCATCTCCATGAGTGGCGCTTTAATCGAGGGGCTCTGTGCAATCAAGAGGCCCTCATTTCCTCCGCCGGGCGATCGTAGGCGGTTCTTGGAACTTAGCAGATTCTTGGAATTCTAGGGAGCGCCAGCACAGGGCCAAAGACGGATGGTGGGAGAGGATTGGGAGAGGGAGAGAGGAGAAGCGATGGGAATGAGAGGAGCAGCTTGCTAAGTGCCTCGCTCGAATTCCTGGAAAAACATGACGGGCATTGACCATGGATCTACTGGGAGCTACAGAACCATGAATGCTGCTGATGCCCAATGTTGCAGTAATTTGCATTTCTAAATGTGATTAGTTTGCTCCCATCCATGGAAGCGTAGGCCGATGCTAAGCGGCACAAACAAGTAAGAAACATGAAACCTTTCAGAAATTGTGCTGCCACTGCAATTAGATGACATAACCAGCACTGGGTTGCCACCTATCAGTCTCCGGTTCAAATCCTCTAACAGACAAAGTAAAAAATATTTTGATGTGCCTTCGAGCTGGGCACATAACCCTAATTGGGTTAAGTGTATGTTAAATGGCCTAAATCAAAATACAGCAAGCCTACTATAACTCGTTGGTGCTCTGATTAGAGCAATTCAAAAAAGAGAACTCAACTGAATCAATGAGCTAAGTAAAGGGGCTGTGCAGTGCTAGACGTGTGGGAGAACCGAGGTAAAAGGAACCAGTCATTCGGAGAACGAGTGTGCGAGTAAGTGGTGGCGTGTGGTATCTGGTTGAGAATGTGTGACTGAGATCCGGTTAAATGTGAGTTTTTATGTGACTCACGTTAGGTGGCTTGCAGCTGTGTGAGGTTTTGCGGCACTGCAGTCAGAGACAGCGCAGTATGAAGGTCAGCTTATCCTGTCACCCACATGTTCTGAGAGATGAACTGTGATTCAGCTGTGAGTTCCAGGGTCAGACTTCCCTGGCCCGGTCCCAACCACAAAGGACGAGTTAAGGTTTTTTGGTATAATTTTAGCCAGTACTTTTCCACGTAGTGTTTGTGATTCAAAAGGATTCCCCTAACATGTATTGTTTCTGAAATAAAAATAGAAATTTCACAAATGTTACCAATAACCAAGTGCTTAAAATCCAGTTCAATCTCTATAAACTCGTAGTGTAACAGGCAGAGACACAAGGAAAGGAAAGAGGACAGGTGTTTAGGGCACAAGCTAGATGTTTTATTATGAAAGGAGGCAGAGGAGAATAGGGAAAAATCAAATGCACACAAACCACTCTCCTGGTGTGGCTGAATCATCTTTGGCGCGGCTTCACCTCTCCTGGGGTGGCTGAATCATCTCTGGTGGGGCTTTCCGGTGGCAGTTTGGGAGGGCGGTCGTTGCTTCGGCAGCCTCTCCGCCCTTCTTCTCCTGGCTTTCTTCCCCCTTCTCCCCCATCCTCTTCAGGGAAGGCGGAGCATTTGGGAACGCACGTGCATTAAGCATGTTGCACATTGCTCTCCGCACCGAGATGCTCCTTGAGAGCTCTTAAATACATCCCCTTACGAGGTCACAATGGGAATCAGCTGCGTAGGGGCGAGGCAGGCCCATCTGGAGCTCCCAGAAAGTTCGGGAAGCAGTCAGCTTAGTTCAGTGGTGTTGTTGTGGTACTGCTGCAGCAGACGAGAGGGCACGTTTGCACCAAAATAGAGAAAAGGTTCTAGAAGCCAATAGTCAGAATCGACTGGTTTCATAGGGAGTGTTTGGATGCAAGAGTCATGTCTGGTGTGCGTTTTCTTGGTTCCACATCCCCTTCACTATATCAAAATGCCCATTGTGATGTTTTCTCTACTGTCTGGGATTGTTCTCCTGAAAACAGCTCATCCAAACCCTTTTCACTGGTCCCAAATCCCAATGGGTCAGGACATATGCCGTAAAGAAGCATTTTGTGAGTAGCAATTGGCTTTTGTACCTTTTATTGAATGTAGACTGAGGTATAGGCTAATGAAAAGGGGGGGTTGAGGACTTCTATGAGACACAGTGTGAGTAAAGAAGCTCCCTGCTAGTTGAGACCTGGCTGCAGACAAAAGTGAATGTAGCAAAGGAATGTAGCTGGGAAATTACCAGGGTGAGATGGAAGGACAGCCATGGTGGATGTCAAGCCATTCTGGAATTAAGTGGAATGACAAAATGTCACAGTGGAATGAGAACAGTGCAAGAGATGGAGAGAGAGGAAAGACAGAGAAAAAGAGGAAAAAAACTGATAAAAATGGATATAGAGTAAAACCCTGTCTTGACTGAACTTGTTTTGTCTTAATGTTTGCATGCAAAGTATCAGGTTTATTGCTTAGGTCCGCATGTGCCGTTTGCCTAATCCATTCTCATTGTCAAGTAAATCAAATGTAGGTACAAAAGAATATTCATAAGATTTAACAGAGGCGGTAAGTGACTATAGCGATGCATTGAGATATTTAGATAGAATCCTGAGGAAACGGTTTGGGGTGATGCACTTAGAGATTGCATCGGTGGCAAAAGTGGTAGAAGGGCGCCTCTATAATTAGCGCTGCTGAAGCCATCAAAGACGGCTAGCAAAATGGAGTGGAATGTCTCCTACGAACAGACATTCTACGTTTCCTTTCACACAAGATGCAAACTAATGCCTCAAGGTAAATTACCTCCATAGTTGCTGTGTTAAGTAAGTAAAAGGAACAACATGGCAACATTACAACAACACAACAGACCTAGGTACACATACTTCATCATGTCAAACTGCTTTACCACTGCTTGGTGTGCTGAGAGTAACTGGAACAATGGACTACTTCCAAAGTTGTGAAACCCCAGAAGCCAGGCATCTGCGACAGTCTAGAGCCAATTGTTGAAGAATATTCTAAAGATTTCAAAAAGTATTTAATCTGCATCGGAGTGTAGCATCTTGAGACTGGAAAGGGAATGATACGTTTCCATTATTCAGCACGGCAATATTGTGTGCATTGGTTGTAGGCCAAATACTAGGTGTAGTCGCACACGAATTACACGATTTGCAACTGGCTCCATTGACCGGCTTGTTATTTAACAGACAAAGACGAAAGTTCATTGACATGTCAGGGGTGTAGCAGTGATGGCGGGCCAGCTGGGAAGTGAACCATCAGGCTCCTTTCCTGCAGCAAGGACTAGTTCAAGAAGTGCTTTCTTAGTGCCAGAACAACACTGTGAAAAAAAAAAAAACGTTGAGAATCATTCAAGAGTAGAATAAACATCCCTGTCGCCAAAGCCATTCCCGCCGTTTCTCTTGTTGCAAAAATCCCTGTAGCAACTCGGCTCATTTTAAAAACAACGAGCTAAAGTACATTTCATTACATTCCCGTCTGCTCTCCCCGGTTCAAGGAAGGCAGAGACAACTCTGGGGAGAGAGGAGCTGAAGACCTGGTCATTAATTACACTGAAAAGAGGGTTGATACTCTGGTTCTCCCCCTCAATGACTCCATGGCAGGCAGTCAGTGAAAATGTTAGTGTGTGGGTGAGAGAGAGTTTATGTGTGTGTGTGTGTGTGTGCAAATGTGTGAACGTTGGGGTCCTCACACCTTCATTAAAGACGAGACCTCATCAGCTCTTTCATTTCCAGACGCTCATGTTCAAACATCGCTTCTACTCATAGTATATGATTGCGCTTTAGGAGCGAATAATCAGGGGTAATGTTTTACAGATGTTTGGGGTGTTTTTAAGATTACATTAGGCCTTAGGGGGCCTTGATTCTCATTTGGGAATCCATCTGCGTGCACGTGCGTGCAAGTTCCAGCTTCTACCCATGCTTGCGTGTGTGTGTGTGTGTGTGTGTTTCTGCAGACATGACCAGACTGACCAGTCATGAATTAACGGGTAACATTTACTACTCTGGAAACAAGATAAGTTATGTTCCGAGCTCAGCCTAGTCACTGACTAATCCCGTAGAGAAACAGGAACAGGTGCAACACAAGCCTCTAAAGAATGATTTCACTGACAAGGTGTCGCAATCTGTGACACACTACTACCGCCAAGACTAGGTAATAGTAACATGACAAGAACATTGTTCATTTGTCCCAAGATTCAACAACTGCCCTAATTGAATCATGTTGCTTGTTCGCCAACCATTTACCATTGTGGCCGCTAAATTAGGGCTGGTGGGCTAACGCAGAGGGGAATTTGCATAACCGGGTTTTGTGAAATAGAAAATGAAACCTAGGGTTTTGAAGGTTGGCGGATGCTCAGTATTCCTGTGGTGTAGTGCTCTAAAATCCTGTGGTCGGCTTTTTAATGCTCAATTGTAGAAAATGTCTGGTCCCGCCTGAAAATGCCGTTAAGGTAGAACAGCCACTAAGTGTAAGTCTCAACTAATGCAGGAATAGCTGTCCAGGCAATAGGTTGGCCCTAGTCGTTCTCTGAAAATATTTTTGTAATTTCTTTCATTAAATAAGTTTCAGTCAGGTTTTCTGGGATTCTGCAATAGCAGTTAAAAAAATACAGAGGTCAAAGGTCAAATGTGTTTACATTGACATGCATAAAATGAATGAAAGAGGACAGCACGGCCACTAGCATCGACACGGTAAACGGCGCCATAGCATGTTCAAATTCAGAACAAAGTGGTGAAATGACAGTGTTATTCTGAGCAAATGAAATTCTTATTATCATTAGTATAAGTAAAAATACAAAGCAAAAGATGTTGCTAACTATATACAGTGGGGAGAACAAGTGATTAATACACTGCCTATTTTGCAGGTTTTCCTACTTACAAAGCATGTAGAGGTCTGTAATTTTTATCATAGGTACAGTTCAACTGTGAGAGACAAAATCTAAAACAAAAATTCAGATAATCACATTGTATGATTTTTGAGTAATTAATTTGCATTTTATTGCATGACATAAGTATTTAATCACCTATCAACCAGTAAGAATTCTGGCTCTCACAGACCTGCTAGGTTTTCTTTAAGAAGCCCTCCTGTTCTCCACTCATTACCTGTATTAACTGCACCTGTTTGAACTCGTTACCTCTAGAAAAGACACCTGGTCAATCACCCTTGGTCTGGGGCTCCATGCAAGATCTCACCTCGTGGGGCATCAACGATCATGAGGAAGGTGAGGGATCAGCCCAGAACTACACGGCAGGAACTGGTCGATGACCTGAGGGGAGCTGGGACCACAGTCTCAAAGAAAACCATTAGTAAATCACTCCGCCGTCATGGATTAAAATCCTGCAGCGCACGCAAGGTCCCCCTGCTCAAGCCAGTCATGGAGTGGCCTAGCCAGTCTCCAGACCTGAACCCAATAGAGAATCTTTGGAGGGAGCTGAAAGTCCGTACTGCCCAGCGACAGCCCCGAAACCTGAAGGATCTGGAGAGGATCTGTATGGAGGAGTGGGCCAAAATCCCTGTTGCAGTGTGTGCAAACCTGGTCAAGAACTACAGGAAACGTATGATCTCTGTAATTGCAAACAAATGTTTCTGTACCAAATATTAAGTTCTGCTTTTCTGATGTATCAAATACTTATGTCATACAATAATATGCAAACTAATTACTTCAAAATCATACAATGTGAATTTTTGTTTTAGATTCTGTCTCTCACAGTTGAAGTGTACCTATGATCAAAATTACAGACCTCTACATGCTTTGCAAGTAGGAAAACTTGCAAAATCGGCAGTGTATCAAATACTTGTTCTCCCCGCTGTACATACATACATTGAACAATGCCCAGAAAACAATGAATGTTAAATAAATCAATAAACAAATTATTTCTAGTAGTGTATTATAAAAATGCATTCTCACACACTATCAAATAGTAATATCATATTAGAATAATAAGTTAAATAAAAAAGCAATGGCTGTATTGTCATAATTTCACTTGGGAATTCATTTCCACTAACAATCTACAGTATTAACAATGTGAGACAGCATCTTGGTCAGTTTATGGGTTGAATAGATTTCCACAGAAACACCGTAATTGGCCATTATCCAATAATTACTCAATATCAATGTACTGTAGGCAGCAATAATTCAGTAACGCCACGGCACAGAAAACTGTCCTAATGTGAGGATGGGCTGGGTGAAAACGTCCAATAGCACACAGACACTCATACACGCCAGAACACAACTACCTTTTATACCATCCACCCAGCTAACCCACTCCTTTCTTCCCTCCATACATAGACACACAAACACAGATGCATGTGCACACACACTCAGTCATTCTAGCTCAATGTAAACTGTTGAGGCAATTTAAAGACGCCTTGGCAACCATTTAAGGGTCTGTCACAGTCTAACAGGTTTGGAACACTTACAATGGAGTTGGGCGCTAAGCCCCACAGTTCGCAGTTAATTGTTCAGAACCTGGTACTCTTGAGTGTTGCTGTCTGTCTGAGGAGGTGCCATTAGAACCATCCTGTGGCAGTGACAAAGGCCATCGCCTCACTTTATAACAACAGTGGTGCAGGCAGAACTCCACAAGCATGAACATCAGGGAGATTTAAGAATATTTGTGGGAATTTTAGGACCACTTTGCGATGGGATATCTGGAGTCAGTAGCCAAAGCTGTTTTTAAGTAGGATTTTAAAACAAACCTCTTTACTGGAGGTTTTACAGTGGCCTCGTGATTTTTTGGCACCCTAGCAAATATGCTAAATATAAAAAAGTGTTCATTAGCTTGATCTTGCCCTCAAAATATGAATCAAGCTTTTAATTCGGTGAAAATTGTTAAAACATGTGCCATCCATGAATATATTTTTTGTTAAAAAAAATGTCTCACAACTATTGGAACTACTGCATTTAGTACCTTGTGCACCCACTGTTTGCCATAATGAATACATTTATTTAAAACATGTCACAATTATTGGTACCCCCAACTTTGTACTTTGTACACCCTCCAACATTCTGGTATTTGATTTTCTTGCCACTTAAACCATCCTTCTTACTGTGTGTGTTAGCAAAATACATACAGCGTATTAAACACGTCACCATTTTTCTCAGTAAATATATTTCCAAAGGTGCTATTGACAAGAAACCAAAACAAATACGTTCAGAAATTAAGTTATGTGTGATAATGTGAAATGACACAGAGAAAAAGTTATAAACACCTAATGAAAGAGAGGTGTAAAAAGGCATGGAAAGCCAAGACAACAGCTGAAATCTATCAGTGATTTAAAAGCAATCCATCCCCTTGTCAGTGCAAATTAAAATCAGCTGGTTCAGTCCGAACTGATGGCCTGCAAAAAGGACTCATTGCCAAGGTGTCACACAAGACACGTCATGATGTGTTAAAGCAAAGAGCTTCCTCAAGACCATTGCGACATAATTGTTGCAAAACATAACGATGGCATTGGTTACAGGCACATTTCTAAGCTTCTACATACAGCACTGTTGGGGCCATAATACGAAAGTGGAATGACAATAATTTCACCATAGATTTTGTCCAAGACAACTTATGGAAAGCTTCAAAAAGACCTGGACAACAGGTACTGTTGTCTCAGAGAAAACAGTAAGTAATGCAATTCACCGCCATGGCCAGTATGTACGCTCACCACGCAAGAAAAAACTTGTTTAAAGTTTGCTGCACAACATTTGGAAAAGTAAGTGAAATAATGGGAGAATATAGTGTGGTCTGATGAGATCAACATTGAACAGTTTGGATATCATAATATACACCATGTTTGGAGGACAAATGGCACTGCACATCCCCCTAAAAACCCCATACCAACAGTGAAGTTTGGAGGTGGGAACAAGATGATGTGGGGCTGCTTTTCAGCAAATGGTACTGGCAAACTTCACATAATTGAAGGAAGGATGAATGGGCAAATTTACAGAGAAATGTTTTACACAAATATGTTGCCATCTACCAGGATCAAGAAGATGAAATGAGGGTGGACATTTCAGCAAGACAATGATCCCAAACACACAGCCAAAGAAACTCTCAAATGCTTTGAAAGAAAGAAAATAAAGCTGCCAGCCAATCATCTGACTTAAATCCCATTGAAAATCTATAGAAAAAAAAGATCAAGAGGCACACGTAACCTTTAAGATTTGAAGACTGTTTGTGTGGAAGAATGGGTCAAAATCACACCAGAGCTATGCATTCAACTAGTTTTCCAATACAGGAGGAATCTTGAAGCTGTCATTACTAACAAAGGCTTTTATACAAAGTATTAAATAAATATCAGTAAGTGTGTTCAATACTTTTCCCTGTGTCATTTCACATTATTACATATAACTTAATTTCTGAGCTTATTTGTTTTTGGGTCTTTGTATATATGGTATGCATAAGTTGTAACCAACATCTGGTGAAAATTTCATGTCAATATCACCTTTGGAGATATATTTAGTGAGAAAAATGGTGACGTGTTCAATACTTATTTCACCCACTGTAGGTCCTTTTCCAAGCAGGTTCATCACAATTGCAGTGTATTAGCTATTGGCCTAATAACGGAGATGGGTATTTTCAAGTGTGCGGCAATCTTTTTATAGCTATTGCCAGATTTGTAAAGTCAAACACTTTAACGAACTTACTTTGTAAGTTCTCTGACTTTAAATATTGACTGATGACCTCATATTAATATCAAAGTGAAACAGGATGTCATAGACGATAATAACATTTTTCCAAATTTGGAATCTACTGTGAATGCAATCTATTTTTTGTAATGCGTTAGTCTGTCAGACAACTACATTTACTGTAATTATACTATTATATTCTGTCTAATGTTTCCCGAACTGTCTGTCTCATATCTATCTTTGGCAAATGTTTAAAACATTGAAATCATTTTCATGAGCCTAATCACGATTTCCTTTAAGTAGGACTAGACTGTGGATCTGGGAAAAATGACATTACAAAACATTTATGAGAAATGTAAAATAATCTTCATACCAAACAATTGGCTGGTTTTGTAAACTAAATTACCTCAGTCAGAAAGACTTTCCTAATGACACATTCATGTCCCAATTGGCTACAGGTTCGGAAATGTTATCCAGAATATGTTTGACAATTGCCTTTTAATAAGGCCTTGTAGACTAGACTCATTTTAATGGCTGTCTTGAAAGCTAAATTAATTACTGGGACAAAGTCCATTCTCGTGACGATGAATCACAGCAGAATGTTCAGGGAATAGCAAGCTACATTCAGAATAACTGATAAAACACAGTCCCAAAGAAACAAAGACTTTACATAACTTCCACTGGGTGCGATAGAATAATCCAAACCCTGCCTCAATTCATGACCCCCAAACCTTGCATCCTCGCTTGCTCATTGGTCTCTGTCTTTGTCAATGTCTCTTTCCCCGACTCTCTCGAAAACACAAAGTTTCTCTCTCACACACTCTCTGTTCCTCTCCCCCACAATCGCCTCAGACTATGAATCATTCTCTCAGTTGTTTTGTCGCTCTATCTGCTTCCCTCCGCCCCTTCTTTCCTTCCATTTCCTCATTGTCTTCTTCATTCTCTCGCCACTCTTCTCTCTGCCTGTCCCCCTCGATCCCTCTATATCTTCCCCTAAAGGGTCCACCCTGGCCTTTTCTGTTGGGTGATTCACAGATGGTCTGGGCTCAGCTGGCACTGGGCCGCAGCTGACATGATACAACGCCACTCACACCGGTAGCAGGCAGGTCATTCGTTCAGCTAAATGAACGTGTCATCTGTCAGCCTTCATAAATGGGTGTTTGTGATTTACGGGCAATTTAGCTAATCACAACACTGAGGGATGTGCCACCGCCAGCAACCACGGAACCTTGCAAAAGTGACAGATGAAGCACGTCGGGTCGCAGCTCAGTATCAAGCCACACCAAAAGCTGATCACCGTGACTTATTAGAACTTTAGCCTCAATGCTATTGGCCACATCTGGCCTGGGCCAGACTCGGGTGATTTCGGAAAACCTGATAGCCTGGGTAAAGAAGAATATTGTGGGACACATGGGTGGATGTGTTATTTACTATGTATTATCATACAATGGCACTTAATCTTCATATTTCATTCTCTTTTATTTTCTCTCTCCTCCCTGTCATCCTGAAATGTGGATGTGCCAAGAATTCAGAGAGCGTGTTTGAATCAACATGAATTTTTGGCCAGTGCTTGCTTGGGAAGTGTCATGAAATAACAACTAGAGTGCGAGCTGCCGCGGAACCCCGCCCCTTCCTCCTCCCTCTGAGTTATGATAGAAGGGCTTGGAGTGATGGGTATGACCTCAGATTGAAGAAAGATACCAAACAAAAGTGTTTTCATTCAATAAAAGCGAATGATCTGCTGAAATCTTTTTGCCTGGTGTGAACTAAAATCCCACTAGCATGACACAAAGAGCTGCCTGCAGGTCAGCCAAAAGCACGCAATTCCCTGGGAACTGGCCTTTTGTTTTCCAAGTGAATAATTAGTGTGCGTGTGCTGTTGGGTTACAGGGGCTGCGGCTGAAGGGAGACGAGCTTTGCCACAGTACGTGCTGTTTTCATGTGGACAGGCCTGAAGGCCCACGCTCAGCAAAGTCTCCATGTACACATATCCTGTCACAACAAACCAGTGATCTCTGCTCCAGTAATCAGTGATGAGGGCTTTTAGTCACACGCACTCTCACAAAAACAAACACTGTACATGTTGCATGAGTGGTGGTGAAATTAGCTCAAGCTAGCCTGCGCAAATGTAGTCAGCGCTAACACAATGTGGCCATGTTTGTATAGTTAACCGGTCCAAGAACATGGCCACCCAGCCCAGTTGGGAAACAAATCGGGTAGGACCATGTTGTCACTCAGAGTTCCATAGTCCAACATTGAGGAGACACATGCCCTCCTAGCAGCAACGCCAAAAAATTAAAAACATCTGGCAATAGTGAAACTGGGAAAAACACATCAAGCACGAGCCGCCATCACGCTGCCTTAAAAAGACTCCTTGTGTTTCAAATGAACATTTTGAAGAAATTACATTAAAGGTGTATGCCGGAGATGTTGATCACACCCATTTTGGAATCTGCATAAAAGTCTTGGAATTAAAGTAAAGTAATGTCATTCAATTGTTGATTTTAGCTGGGTTAATCATAAATGAGTATGCCTGGAATTTTTATGATTTGTTGTGTATGCATTTCTGACATTAGGCAAAAGCCAGTATAAATTACAGTGTTCTGCATTAGACACACCAACCTCTGTTGTTAAATTACCCGTCTCTCAGTAAAGTGGGTACAGAAAACAAGAGCACAATGCTACCTCCGCTTTGACAGTTGATGGTTCATTCCATGCCATTTATTTTATTTAAGCTTTACATAACCAGAGAAAGACCCTTGAGATTAAAAACATATTTTTCAAAAGGGACCCGGAATGAGCAGCCCAGAAGGTAGTTAGCACACATCACACACCAAAGGACAATAAAATACTTGTTTTCAAATCGCAGCAGTCAACAAAATGAATTCCTCTATTAGACCTGTAAAATTACCAATGTCAGCCAGCCCTCCATTTTTAAACACCACGAAGCATTATACATACATTTATTTTTATACAATTCAGTTCTGGCAGTAGCTAACAGTAGCTAATGACAACAAATACTATAGGTTTACGGTGACTACACAATGTCTGGTACTTCTGATTTTTGTAATCTATTGTAAGCTTCTGGCTCTTTGCAAAATAATAATGGATAATTTTGATAAGTCAGGGAAAAAAGTGTTCCTTGTTGTTTATTCACACAATATAAAGAATATTTATATTAAACAAAAGCCTTAAGCACAAAAGCCAAAAGCCTTAAGCACATCCCCTCCACTATCTGTCTGTGTTCCAATCATATACGTGTGTTCTATATCTTAACCTTGTAGGGCCTGTTATAGTGTCCACTCTTGATATCTTGGCTCCACACACACACACTTATCAGGTTGCATGAGGCATGCTTTCTCAAACCCACTATGGACGGATGGCGTGACAGAATACGGTACATTCTCTGAAACGAAGCAGAATTCACGGTTTCTTAACTGATAGCATGATGTCCAGATCCTGATGCAGAAAATCATACCCAAACCATAACAACACCATACTTCTTGTATGAAATCCTGGATCTTCCAGTGGACTGTTGGTATAAGAATCTTCCTGTGGAATAACAGACATCATTATGCCAATGCCAGCCAAGATGTTCCACTTTTAACTCATCTACGCTTAGAATAATATAACTCTTGACAATAATCAATTACCGTTTTGGCAAACTTACGACCACAATGTTCATTGTTGTGAGCAATAGTTTCCGCCTTGCAGCTCTGCCATGAGTAAATTTTTTTTAAATCCCAAGTGTCTTTCTAATAGGTCATAAACACTGATCTTAGCCAACATGAAAGGAATGTACATTTCTGGATGTTGTTCTTGGGTTTCTTGCAAGTTCATAAATGATTTTACGCATTGCCCTTGATTAAAAAATATTTTTGCATGACACTCCTAGGGAGATGTATTACAGTCATAAATGCTTTTCCTATTGGACAGTATTACCAAATTTGGTTGGGTGTAGCCCAAGAAATATGCACAAAGAACTGTTTCCCAAAAGCCTTAAGGAAAATATTGTAATTGTGGCATGATGCAGATGTCTCCAGAACCTGTCTATCATCACTTGGATAGTATGGGTTAAAGTGGTATTGGGCAGAGCTGGCATAAATCTCCCAGGTCATAAATAATTCGCCAACAGTTCAGTTCAAATCATTTCAGATTTTGTTTTGCGATAATGCATGGGTTGGCAGGACTTGTATCCTTGATCATGTGGCCAAACATCAGCATGTGTATCAAATGTAATCTTGGAATCAAACAGATCAACATCTACAAACAGGTGCCTGTTACAGCATGTACAGTGGGGAGAACAAGTATTTGATACACTGCCGATTTTGCAGGTCTACCTACTTACAAAGCATGTAGAGGTCTGTGTTAGGTTCTCTTTAAGAAGCCCTACTGCTCTCCATTCATTACCTTTATTAACTCTACCTGTAGAAAGGACACCTGTCCACACACACAAGCAAAAAGACTCCAACCTCTCCACAATGGCCAAGACCAGAGAACTGTGTAAGGACTTCAGGGATGAAATTGTAAACCTGCACAAGGCTGGGATGGGCTAGAGGACAATAGGCAAGCAGCTTGGTGAGAAGGCAACAACTGTTGGCGCAATTATTAAAAAATGAAAGAAGTTCAAGATGACGGTCAATCACCCTCGGTCTGGGGCTACATGCAAGATCTCACCTCAATGATGGGGCATCAATGATCATGAGGAAGGTGAGGGATCAGCCCAGAACTACACGGCAGGACCTGGTCAATGACCTGAAGAAAGCTGGGACAGTACAGTACAGTAGCACAGTTTCAAAGAAAACCATTAGTAACACACTACTCCGTCATGGATTAAAATCCTGCTGCGCACGCAAGGTCCCCCTGCTCAAGCCAGTGCATGTCCAGGCCCGTCTGAAGTTTGCCAATGACCATCTGGATGATCCAGAGGAGGAATGGGAGAAGGTCATGTGGTCTGATGTTTGGAGGAAGAAGGATGAGTACAACCCCAAGAACACCATGCTGTGAAGCATGGAGGTGGAAACATCATTCTTTGGGGAGGCTTTTCTGCAAAGGGGACAGGACGACTGCACCGCATTGAGGGGAGGATGAATGGGGCCATATATCGCGAGATCTTGGCCAACAACCTCCTTTTCTCAGTAAGAGCATTGAAGATGGGTCATGGCTGGATCTTCCAGCATGACAAGACCCAAAACACACAGCCAGAGCAACTAAGGAGTGGCTCCGTAAGAAGGATCTCAAGGTCCTGGAGTGGCCTAGAAAATCTTTGGAGGGAGCTGGAAGTGTCATGCCCTGGCTGCGGGCCCCTGGCCGTTTCAGTGCATGACCCATGGAGAGGCCTCTAGCCTTCTCCATGCCGTTGTGGGCTCCCCAGTCAGAGCAGCTGCATTCAGTTGACTCTGATTGGGGAGCCAACTTAGGTTAGGGTTTGTACCACACACGGTGTGGTTTATTGTTTGTTTTACACAACGCTCACGGTTTGTCTTTGTTTAAATCAAGTGGATGCGCTACATGTTCTTTGTATTTTGCTTTAGTTCAGTTCTGCTGTTTCCCACAGCACCTTTTCTTTGCATTTACTGTTCGTGTAGTTTGTACCTGTTTGTTTATTGGAGTAAATCACCTTTCATTTATCAAAATGTCTGCGTTTGGTTCTGCACCCCACTACAACCGTGACAGGAAGTCCGTATTGCCCTGAAACCTTAAGGATCTAGAGAAGGTCTGTATGTCACGCCCTAATGTGTTTCACCTGTTCTCTTGTCTCCACCCCCTCCCACCAGGTGTTGTCTATTTCCCATTACTGTCTGTGTATTTAGTCCCTGTGTCCCTAGCTGGCAGTGCCAGATGGTCTTGTCCAGTACAGCGTATCCAGCGTTTCATAGTCCTTGTTTCCTAGCCCCAGCCCAGTACCTTGCTTGTCTCTTGAGTTCCCGTTACCGACATTCGCCTGCCCACCGACCAC
>JACXGK010001305.1:33545-72983 GCA_016801125.1 Novumbra hubbsi | reverse complement strand
AAACAGTCACACTCCAAACTCCACTATGGCCAAGACCAAAGAGCTGTCAAAGGACACCAGAAACAAAATTGTAGACCTGCACCAGGCTGGGAAGACTGAATCTGCAATAGGTAAGCAGCTTGGTGTGAAGAAATCAACTGTGGGAGCAATTATTAGGAAATGGAAGACATACAAGACCACTGATAATCTCCCTCGATCTCGGGCTCCACGCAAGATCTCACCCTGCGGGGTCAAAATGATCACAACCACACAGGGGGACCTAGTGAATGACCTGAAGAGAGCTGGGACCAAAGTAACAAAGCCTACCATCAGTAACACACTATGCCGCCAGGGACTCAAATCCTGCAGTGCCAGACGTGTCCCCCTGCTCAAGCCAGTACATGTCCAGGCCCGTCTGAAGTTCGCTAGACAGCATTTGGATGATCCAGAAGAAGATTGGGAGAATGTCATATGGTCAGATTAAACCAAAATAGAACTTTTTGATAACAACTCAACTTGTCGTGTTTGGGGGACAAAGAATAGAACAACATACCTACTGTGAAGCATTGGGGTGGAAACATCATGCTTTGGGGCTGTTTTTCTGCAAAGGGACCAGGACAACTGATCCGTGTAAAGGACAGAATGAATGGGGCCATGTATAGTGAGATTTTGAGTGAAAACCTCCTTCCATCAGCTAGGGCATTAAAGATGAAACATGGCTGGGTCTTTCAGCATGACAATGATCCCAAAGACACCGCCCGGGCAACGAAGGAGTGACTTCGTAAGAAGCATTTCAGGGTCCTGGAGTGGCCTAGCCAGTCTCCAGATCTCAACCCCATAGAAAATCTTTGGAAGGAGTTGAAAGTCCGTGTTGCCCAGCAACAGCCCCAAAGCATCACTGCTCTAGAGGAGATCTGCATGGAAGAATGGGCCAAAATACCAGCAACAGTGTGTGACAACCTTGTGAAGACTAACAGAAACTGTTTGACTTCTGTCATTGCCAACAAAGAGTATTCAACAAAGTATTGAGAAACTTTTATTATTGACCAAATACTTATTTTCCACCATAATTTGCAATAAATTTGTTGAAGTGTACATATTATGAAAATTACAAGCCTCTGTCATCTTTTTCAGTGGGAGAACTTGCACAACTGGTGGCTGACTACATACCTTTTCGCCCGACTGTATGTTGTCTTTGTAATACTTTCCATTGAATGTAGGGTTTAAATGAAAGGATTGCCTTCTGTTCGTATGCAGCGTCACAACATTTTTCAGTAGACCAGTGCCTATGGTTTTTGCAGTACTGAAGTCTCAAATGTGCATTTGTTTTAGTAATGTACTGCAACTCTATAATGCTGTTGTTGCTGACACAGTCTGACCACTTCCTGCATTGACATTTTCCGTCACCTAGGTGTATCGTTGCAGAGATGAGGCGGGATACATGCTTTGGCAGAATGGTGGACGTTTAATAAAATAACAATGCCAGGACGTGATACTGGGTAGCATTGATCTTTTGTTTATCCTTACATATCGCAGTAATGCACAAGCATCGCAGTCATCAACCACAATGTTTTACTCTCATGTACATTTTGTCTTTTCTGACTCCAGCCACCCATGCCCCTATAATGAATTCTCGTTCAATGTCACTTAGATGTTTTCCTCTTATCGCCTGGATCCAAATTCAAGGTCAACCCGGCCTGCTCAGCATTTTTATACATGTCATTGAGCATGACAGGATGAAAACTGCTTAATTGTATCATCCAGTATACCTGTTTGGAAGAATCTGCATTCAGCGTTATTTAATCAGGTTTTTCCTTATATTGTCATTTTTCTATGTATATATAGTGTGAGTATAGAAAGTCACCACTCCCTTTCAAAATGTTCACCTTTTGTTTCCTTTCTAGCCTGAAATGACGACACATGAAATCAGACATGAAATCAACAAAAGTTCAAGAATGAATTAAAACAGTAAAATACCCTATTTTGATAAGTGAACAACCCCCTCAGTTAATAATTTGTGGAAACACCTTTGCTTGAATTACAGCCATATTGTCGTATAAGTCTCTACTAACTGTGGTGAATGGACAACAAACACTCTTCAAGTCATTCCACAGATTTTCAATAAGATTTAGGTTAGGGCTCTGACTAGGCGACTCAAGGACATTCACCTTCTCATTCAGCTACTGCATGGTTAATGTGGCAGTTGGCTTTGGTTAAAACATGAACCATCTTCCCATTTTCAACTTCCGGGCAGAGGGCTGCATGTTCCCCTGAAGAATCTGTCTTTTGCACCATTCATTTCCCTTTCTTTCTGGACAAGTGATCCAGTCCCTGCTGAAGAGAAACACCGCCCAGGACAAGATGATGCCACTGCCATGGATTACTGAAGAATCTTCTTAAAGTGGAAAGATGTATTTGTCACACCCTGATTCGATACACCTGTCTTACATCATGTCGTCTCCACCCCCACCAGGTGTCTCCCATGTTCCCATTAATCCTTGTGTATATATTCCTGGTGTCTCCTTGTTCCTGTTGCCAGTTTGTCTTGTGTGTTTCGTCAAGTCAATCCGCTCCCTTGTATTCCCGGTTCTGTTCCTAGTTCGATTGCCCGTGTACTGAACCTCTTCCTGCCTACCCGACCATTGCTCCCATCAATCGTCCGTCTGTACTACAAGCGAGTCTGCCCGTGTACCGGACCTCTGCCTGCCTGCCCGACCACCGTTCCGTCCATCGTCTGCCTGCAACCAAAACCTAGCCAGCCCGTGTACCGAACCCCAGCCTGTCTGACAACGATTACCCCAGCCTGCTGTTCATCCTTCGAAACCCCTGTCCTATCCATCCGTCTCCGTCTGCACTTGGGTCCACTCCCTGAATTGTGACAGTATTGGCTTTTCGCCAGACAAATCCTTTTGCGTTCAGGACAAAAAGTAAACATTTGGTCTAATTTCACTAAAGCACTTTTTGCCACTTAGCCTCAGAATCTAGAATAAGCATTTAGGCAAAAAAACTGTTGCCTTTTTGAGAGGACAGATTAATGGAGTGCTTGTGATATTGTGGTTGCATGCACATATTGATGGTCATGCAAGGTCAGTGTGTCGTTAGAGTCTGTTCGATAACAAGGTGAACATTTTGAAAGGTATGAAACTGTATATAGGTTTGAAACTGTCTATGCACAGTGCATGTGTGTATACAGCGCATCCGGAAAGTATTCACAGCACTTCACTTTTTCCACATGTTGTTATGTTACATCCTTATTCCAAAAAACAGTCGATCACAATTGATTGGTTGATCTTCAAGGCATTTATGGTAGATCGCCAACTGGTTTATTGTGTGTGTTGTTCTGTAAGGGAAAAATATAATAGCTAGTTTTGAGCTACGTGCAGACGTAGTCTCCTCAATACTTAATATTGAAGTGGTGAATCTGGAAAGCGATGCATACTAATAACACCAACTTTGTCGATACGGTGCACAGAGTTACAGAGCAATGTTCTGAATATTTATTTTCCTGTTTCTGAAAGAATGTGCTTTTTCCGAGTCTCACTCATGTTTACTTACTACTAGCTAAATTTGCGCCGTCTGACGATTGTATATAACTAACGCTCGCCAGAAACTGGAGAGCAGTATTTTTTAAAAAGGGAAGTCACCACCCTGAGTGCAAGAAGCCCATACTGGGTGTATCAGCCTGTTACTGTTATTGCTCTTGCTTTGTTAGAATGCAATACTTTTGTTGAGCTTGTGTGTGTGTGCTGAGTATGTTAGTGAATGGTTTTAGATCTAGAACAATGTAAGGTACTACTCCCATCACAGAACAGCGCAAACGGTCTCTAAACAGAATATAAAGACTCTGGATCTGGTGCACAACTAAGCAAGAGTAAAAATACATTATGGTGTCTAGTTGAGAAACAGGTGTCTTACAGTTGCCAGCATTACATAGTATCCTTAAAACACTAGTCTCAATGACAACAGTGTCGATACAACTCTGGGATGCTGGCCTTTTTTCCAGTTGTCCTCTGTCCAGTGTCAGTGTTCTTATGCTCATCTTAATCTTTTCTTTTTATTGGCCAGTTCTTTGCAACTCTGCCAGGAAGACAAGCATCCTGGATGAAGACAGAAAAACATTCAAAGCAAATGCAGAATAAAGATCTTCACAACCAAGAATCAGAGTAGGATATTAGAAAATGTGAGCAAAGTAAGTCTATAATTAAGAAATGAAGAGAATATAGCACAACTATAAATCTGTCTACAACAGGCCTGACTATTTTGGCAAGGGTTATTTAGCGAGAAGGGCACTAATCAGGGAGGCTAATAAGAGACCAATGGCAACTCTATAGGACTTACAGACTTCTGCGGCTGAGCTTTGAGACACTGTGCATACTGTCAGAACAGAGTGGGTAATTCACAAAAGTGGCCTTTTTAGAAGAGTGACAAAAATAAAGCCAGTGCTGAAAAGGACACAAAATCTCAGCTAGAGTTGGCCTGAAGGCATGTAGAAGACCAAGTGGAAGAAGATGCTATGGTTGGAAAAAGAGCTTTCTTGCCTCTAAAGTGTTATATTTGATGCAAGCCTCACGCTACACGTTATCCTGAAACATCATATTTATAGTGAAGCACGGTGGTTGCAGCATCACGCCATGGGGATGCTTGTCTGTGTCTGGGCTTGGAAAGCTTGAGAAGATAGAGGGCAAAATGGATGCCTCAAACTACAGAGAAATACTTGAAAAAAAAGACCTGGGACTTGGGAGAAGATTAATCTTTCAGCAGGACAATGACCCCAAACATTCATCCAAAGCTAGACTGGAGTGGCATAAAAACAAAAACACAGTAGTTAACCAGACAATTTCCAGACCCAAATACAATTGAGCATATGTGGAAAAAGTTGAAGGAGGTTGAGCAATTTTGTTGGGCAAAAATTGCAGTATCCAGATGTGGATGCCTAAGTAGAGACTTATCCAAATAATCCCATGGGTGTAATAGCTGCTCATTATTTTCTGATTTGTTATGGTAAATAATTTTGGACAATTTGTAGATTTTATTTTTGTTTGACATTATGCAATTATCAGTGGCAAAGAAAACATAATTAAACTAATTTTAATTTCATTTTGTAACAGACGAAAATGTCCAAGAGGGCTGAACCCATTTGAACTACTAAGTAAAGACATTTGAGCCACTGTATGTACAATGCCTATAAAATGTATTCACCCCCCTTGGATGTTTCAACCTTTTGTTGTTTATATACATTAAATCATTGTCAATATAATTTGGCTTTTTTGACAGGAATTTGCCAAAATAATTTATTTAATATCAAAGTGAAAACAGATTTCTACAAAATAATATCAATTAATTAAAAATAGATAAGGTAAAGTAGATGATTGCATAAATATTCACCACCTCAGGTCAGTATTTAGTAGATGCACCTTTTGCTGCAATACCAGCACTGAGTATGTGTGGATATGTCTCAATCAGGCTGGCACATCTGGACACTGTAATTTTGCTCAATTCTTCCTTGCAAAACAGCTAAAGCTCGGTCAGGTTGCTCGAGGATCGGGTGTGAACAGCTCTTTTCAAGTCCGGCCACAAATTCTCAATGGGATTTAGATCTGGGCTTTGACTTGGCCGGTCCAGAACATTTACCTTGTTGTCTTTGAACCATTTCTGTGTAGCTTTTGCTGTATGCTTGGGGTCGGATTTGGCGATGTTTTTCTGCATTTATGTTCCCCTCTACCTTTCAAGCCTTCCAGGGCCAGCTGTTGAGAAGCATCCCCAGAGCATGATGCTGCCACCACCATGCTTCACGGTGGAGATATTGTGTTTGTGGTGATGTGCAGTGTTTTGTGTTCGCCAAACATAGCATCTAGTCTGATGGCCAAAAAGCTAAATTTTTGTCTCATCAGACCAAAGAACCTTCTTCCAATTGACCTTGGAGTCTCCCACATGCCTTTGGGCGAATTCCAGGCGAGATTTCATATGAGCTTTTTTCAACAGTGGCTTTCTCTTTGCCACTCTCCCATACAGCTTTGACTGGTGAAGAACCCGGGCAACAGTTGTTGGATGTACAGTCTCTCCCATCTGAGCCACTGAAGCTTTCAACTCCTTCAGAGTGGTCGTAGATGTCTTGGTGGCCTCCCTCACCAGTCTTCTTGTTGCTCATTTACTTAGTTTGTGGGGGCAACCAGCTCAAGGCAGATTTGAACAAGTGCCATACTCCTTTCATTTCTTAATGATGGATTTAACTGAACTCTGTGGGATGTCCAGTGAGTTGGAAATATATTTAAGCCATCTCATGACTTATACTTTTCAATGATCTTTTCTCTGAGTTGCTTGGAGTGTTTTTTTGTCTTCATGTTGCAATTGTAGTAAGAATACTGATGAACCAGAGACTGGACCTCCCAGACACAGGTGTTTTTATTCTAAAATCACTTGACACACATTGACTGTATCAGATGATCTCCATTTCACTAATTGTGACACTGCAGGCATCAACTAGCTGGATCTCTGTTGAATTAGGTCAGTCACTTTAAAGGGGGTGAATATTTATGCAAACACTTATTTTACACTATATATTTTTTATTAATTGACATTAGTTCATAAAAATCAGTTTTCACTTTGACATGAATAAAACGTTTGAATATTGACCATGATTTCATGTACAAAAGCAACAAAGGGGGGTAACATCCAAGGGGGGTGAATACTTTTTACAGGCATTGTATGTAAATAACTTTTATATTCATCGGTGATTAAAAGCATTGTATCTTCCATAAACTCTGTGCCTGTTAAAATGGTTTGATTTCAATCCCTGGGGTAAAATACAGATTTTATAACTTAAATGCTTCTTTTCTAAATAAAAAATGCACAGGGGATAGACAAAAAAAACAGAATCTTAAGGTTTGAGTTTATTATGTTTGAAATCATGGACCATTATGTACCATTGCCATAAGTGTCACTTTTCACTGCAAACTACTTTCACACCCTTAATACTTCATTTATGGAAAACCTATTTTGAAAGTGAACATAATTAGAGTTTCTCCCTCCTTATTTCTCCATACCTTCATCACCCTCTTAGTCTGTACCTATCTCCCTTGTACTACCCGTCTTCATGCACTCCAATTGTCATTATCCAGTAAGAGTGCGTTTGTGTCTCTCTATCAGTGTATGTGTTTGTATCTGGGAGTAATACAGGTCAAACAAGAAGTGGTGGACATGACAAATTGATCCCTTCTGGGTCTTTGACAGGTCCCCACACAAAAACAGCTATTTCTGGGTTAGGTTTAGGGTTAGGGTTATGTTTAGGGTAAAACAATTAGAATTCCAGTTAGATTTGTGGTGACTTTTAGGTTCAGTCAGAACAGGTTAAGTTCAGGTATAAAGGATATTGAGGTTAAGGTTGGGTTAAATTACGCTTAAGATTAAGGTTATGGTTTAGGTGACAGCTGACATGGAGGATCAGTTTTGAGCACGGCTCAAGGACAGAAAAAAACAATTCTGTGGATTGTGTGTAAGGCCTGTAGGACACCAGGCCAGTCTGAATGGAGTACATGAAGAGGAGCTTAATATGAAAAACTTAATGAGGGACGCACCATTAGACAGGAGAGGGACATGTGGCTGTGTGTGAGGAGAGAAGCACTGCAGATTGAATTAGGCTAATTAGAAACATTCTCAGTGGCAGTATTAATCACTCTACAGTCCCCTACCTACAGCAGCTTCCTTCACTCACACGCGCACTCCCACCCAAACAGAACATGTATGTATGTGTAACGAGTGTGTGTATAATAGGTGTGTGTGCGGTAAGGGAGTAGCTGGTTAACGAGCTGCGGCGTCATCAGATAGCACTCCTCTTTGTTTGTGTAGGAATCTAAAAGGAAGTTGCAGCTAATCATCATAATTAAGACCGTTGATTTGTTCACATGCATGGAGGAAGAGAAGGATGGTTCTAATTAGCTGAGCTAACGAGGAGAGGACGTCCCCGGTTTATACATCGAACCCAAGTAGGGTGATTGAGTGATAAACCGTAAAGAGAGCGAGAAAGAGATGAGAGAGAATAAGGGGTAGAATAAGAATATAAGTGTGAGAGACAGAGAGAGTGACATAGAAAAGACCATAGAGACAGAATTCTATGCCTCCGTCATGGAAATGCAAACCCACACTCACTCACACACTAACTCACACACTCACTCACACACACTCTCACACACTCACAGAGACAGCGTGAACTCACAGCTCTCGTTAGGGGGGATTAAACACTAAAGATGTAGTGAGAGTAAACATCTATTTCAGAGATCAGGTCAGGTCTTTTTTTCTCTCCACACAGCAACAAGGTAGGCTAATAATTGACCATCATCATTAGACCTACATCAAATGTTCAGCAGGGAATTTACCACTCCCCCTTTGAAAGACAGTGCAAACTGAGGTTTAGGTGTGCAGCAGGTCATTCGGGGGGGGACGGGGGGGGGGACGCTCTGCCTTCTCTGTTGTTGTAGGCTATAATCAGACATCACTCATCTGGTGTCTTTGAAAACAATTATTTTGTTGCAAGCTGGGACCTTTCAGCTGAAAGTAGATTTCAATTGCATGAACGTGTGTCAGCAACTTAACCAAACTACATCACTACTTAATCATTAATGTAGTACATTTTATCGAATTTCAATTTTCCTAATGTATGTACATTTCAGTAGTTTTTTTGTAGGCATAGCATATTCCCTCAAATAAATACATAAAACTAAATTGATTGTATCGGCATGTATCACAATTATTAAACTAAAGTGTGAAACAATGTTTCAGTTGTTACTCTTCAGGGTTTATTATCCTAACCTAAAAAAGATAACAAACAATGACTTGCATGGAATGTTTGGTGTTTTCATGCTTTTGGCCAGACTTGAACCCATGCTGCAGTGGTACATCAATGCTCCATAGCAACTGTGCCCCACTGTGCTTCACTTAAGCTGTAAGATATTCTAAGATCCATGAAAAGCTGATGGCGACGAATCAGATTTGTATCATATCATGTGAAATCAGTGTGCTAAATGAATCCAGAAACGAACCTCTAACACATCATATTATTACAAGAAGAGTGAGCATTAGAACTAAATACACTAAGGCTGCAGAACAAAGGTCAACTCCAGAGCCAAGATGGCCTCAAAACATTTCCATGTTCTCCATTAGTGGAAATACTGCAGTAAAAATACAGCTAATGCCGTTTTTAATGTAATTAATGTCTGGGATATGGATTACATTCATGTAGTGGCATGTAACCCATAGTGTGTGTGTACATTATAACAGAGAACCAGAAGGTCCTTTTGCTGGTCTTTATGTGAAAGAAATACGTTTATTTTAAGGTTGTTCAAACTATTTGTAAATAACGGGAAAAATGTGGGGTTTAGGAAGAGGGTTATTGGTTAGGCTACCTGTTTGGTTTAGGTGTTAAGGTTAGGTGTAGATTTAGGGTTTTAGGGTTGAGATACATTGTACAGTTAGGGTTCATTTTACAGTCAGGGGTTAGGGACAATGGGGTTTTTATGGGTATACATTTAATAAAACAAGTTTGTGTGTGTGTGTGTGTGTGTGAGAGAGGGAGATGGGGGAATAGCTGGGGTTTGTGTGATGTGTGTATGTCCAAGGTATAAGTACTTTAACACTGAAGCCTAGATATATAGTGCAGCGGGTGAGAGATTATTTGTTAAGGACACAGAGAAGCAAGAGGAGGGGGCTTTAAAGATAATGCAGCTCATTGTGTTTGTGTGTTTGTGTGTGTGTCTGTGTGTTGGAATGCTCTGAGGTATGGTTCAAATTAGTGGCCCGGACACTCATCTATTGTATGGCCCCTGCAGACCCTATTTGGCACCACAAAAGCCACTGTCGGAATTGGCATGCAAGCTCACACACACACATACAAATGTTTTACTTTTCTTTTTCCCCTCGTCCCTAAACATAACCCTTAACCCTAACCCTTAGTGTGGGGAATGGCTAGTGCGAGCAGGGGCTAATAGGAGCAGGGGCTAGTGTGAACAGGAGCTAGTGAAGTCTGGGGATAATGTGGGCAATGGCTAGTAAAGCCAGGTGCTAGTGAAGCCAGGGGTTACTCTAGTCAGGGGCTAGTGCGGTCAGAGGCTAGTGAAATCAAGGGCTGGTGATGTTGGCGGCTAGTAAGATCAGTGGCTATCAACAATAGACATACACAACGGAGCAGATCATTAGTACAGTCACACACCAAACCCCGGGGGCTCAATGTAGATTAGCAGCTTCCCAAAACACACACTTGACACATTGACACACAAAGCCGTCAGGGGACGCCTGACATTCTGGACAGAGTCCACAAGTCCATGTATAGTCATAAAGCAGATGTAGCTACAATAAGAGCGCATGTATAAGTGGAAACCCAACATACGGTACTTTACTGGCTACAGGACGCGTTACTACAAATACTGCAGCTGCAGTCACAGAATGACAAGCCTACCAGCTAGCATCGCAATGGTGTTCAGTCGCTGAGCAATGAATTCCTTTTCCCCCCTCTGACCAAGACAAGAGGATTATACACAACATCTGGCCACAACCTTGACATGCACATACTCACCTGCCTCAGCGAATAAAGGCGGGTGGAGCGATAGAGGAGAGGAGGGTTATTCCCAGGATTGTAGGTGTGTAATTAGTGTCAGTACACGATTCCCTTTGAACCCTGTTAATTACGGATTAACATGTAGATGTAAATAATTACCTGTACAGCATGTTTCATTTAACATCTGCCTCCTGCTTTAAAAGCCCCACATCTTTCCCTCACACAGACACACACACAAGCGCACACACACACGCGCGCGTGTGAGCATGCAGACACAAAGCCAGACAGGTACACGATAGGTGACGTGCGCCAGTGTTCATGTGCGCGTGCTCTTCAAACAGAAACAAAAAACGGCCTTAGCATCTGTTATAATCGATCTCCTCCTGAGAGAACATGTTTTCTTTTTCTTCTCTATCTATTTGTCCCTGTAAAACAGCCGAGTTGTCCGCCTCTTTTGGGTAAGGTCCAAAGTGCATTAGCTTCCAAAACAGACTAATGCGGATTCGATTCTCAATCAATAGCACTCCAGTCCCTGAAAAGCTTCTCCATTCTGTGTCTGCAAAGCACCTGCATTCTGTATCAAGAAAAGGCTGGCAACGGGAAAGTGTTTGTAAACATCACCATGGTGACGGACGGCGCTTTTACATGGGAGCAGAACCTGCGGAAGGCCGGAGTCTCTGGGACTACCTCGTAAGTAGAGCACTTTGATTACACAGCAGTGGCTATCACCTTTATTTTGGAGACGTGGGTAATGGGTTGGACGCACGCAGGCGCTGGACCCACACTGTGCACACACACACGCACCCGGGCACACACTTCTGCAGACACCAAACCCACACCTAACCTCAAATGATTACCCTCGCGGACTACGCACAGTTACAAAGTAAAACATCTCTCGATGCCACCTTTTAGACAAAAGGAGCAACGCGGTACGGACTAGAGAGAGGCCTCTCTATCTGTCAGCTGAATGCGAGGCGCCGGGACCCATTGATTTTGCTTGTCATTGTCTTGTTGATTCTGCTACCGTTTTGTTTGGTTTCTAATGAGAATCAATCAGAATTTACATGTGTGAACAGGCAGTGGGACCACTGTACTGAGGACCTTCTTTCAAAACAGACACCTGCCAGTCCTCGTTGACAGAGAAAGAAACAAGAGAGAGAGAAATGGAGCAAAAAAGACAGAGAGAAAGAGAGAGTTGGAATTAGAAAGAGAGAGAGCTAGCTAGCTGGTGGTCTTGACAGCACAATGCTAATGCATGGTAAAAAGTTGATAATGAGAATGTGTTATATTTTTCTATTAATGAGAATGTACTGTACAATTAATGTTGTGTTTGCAATGATGCCAATGGCAGATTTCCATCTTTGGTGTAATAAAGTTAAATAGTAATTCCATGCAATTCTATTTTATTTCATTCTAATTTATTCAATTTTATAAATTTCTATTGTTATATTCTGGCCAGTCTGATGGGTTTAGAGGCTATGCCAAGACAGAATAACTTCAAAACACATCAGCTATGCACACTGCCTGATAATTGAATAATTGAATTAATTCTGCCAAGGAGCAACTTAGTAGATTAGTGGTTTAACTTTTCAATAAAAAAAATCAGCCATGCGCTGTAATTACATTTGTTTGAATTGGGGGCAAACGTCGAAATGTATTGCGCTTGCCACACACCCACAAACACACAGAAAAGGAAGACACTGAAAGAGGAAAAGAGATAGACAGAGAACGCAGGAATGACAGAAGTAGTGAGAAAGCTGCTAACTCGGCCTCTGCATGCAATTCCATGATCACCAATGCAGAATTCTAGAACTGCAAAAACAAGCCATAAAAATTCCAGAGGGAAGCATGAAATCCCTGGGCAGCCCCCGAAGACCCCCCCCCCCCGGACCCCCCATCCCTCGTCTTTGTTACAAAGAATCCCTTTCAGATGCCGATGACTTCTCTTAGCAGGGCAAGGGCAGATTTAACGCACAATAGCCATGTGAAAACAAAAGGCAGATTAAGAGGTTTAGAAGGGGGAGGAGGGGGAGAGAGAGAGAGACACCAAGAGGTAGGAGAGACAGAGAAAGAGATGGAAAGAGAGACAGAAAGACAAAGAGAGAGACAGAGAGAGTGGCATGCAGTCCATTCTGGCCGTGCTAACATCTGGTCACCATATGTGTCCGACAATAATGGTCTTCCTGACCGCCTCAATTAGGACAGCCCTCGCTGGACTCACACAGGCTTTCTGTGTGTGAGTGTGTGTGTGCATGTTTGAGTGTGTGTGTGTGCATCTGTGAGTGTGTGTGTGTGTGGTTTTATGCTAGCCCCTTTGGCTGGAGTAAAACTAACTAACAAGTTGTAAAACCATTAACAGTGTCCCCACCGCTTTGAAGGCTGACTTTGATTCCCATCCTAATCAACACCCTTGGATACTTTTAAGTACACTCCTTTCACCGGAGTGACAAAGGACACCAGGGTTTTGGTCAAAGGTGATAAATGTTTTAGCGAATCGTGTGTCACTTGACCAACTTCTGGAACCTTCTCTTTCATTCAACTTCTTAAGAACGTCGAACCATCTTCTGCAAATCAATTATAAAGTCCAGGATTTTGGGTAAATGCCATAAAACTGAACTGAAGAGTATATACATACAACCAGGCCCGTATCTACCACTGACCATTCAGAGGTCCTGTCCTCTATTTTTTAACACACAGAAAAAAATCTGCTTTAGAAAAAAATATATAGCAAAGATGTGGTAATGTTCCCAATTAAGACTTGCTTGCTTGATTGCCATGGTCATGATTGTGTGTTGGGAAGTGAAGACGGGCAGACAGGCAGCGAGCTTGGTTTCATAACTTCGTTCCTTTAGCAAAGACATTTGCATACAGGTCCTTCTTTGCCAGTGATGCACACTGAATCATTTTTGCAAACCTTGTTTGAAAGTAACTGCTTTTATATGTTAATAAAGATGTTAGATATTGTGGGGATATATTTGAAAAAGAGGTACAGTGGGTATGAAATATCAGTATACCTGTGTGGTAACAAAATGTAGGCATTTAATAATGATGTTATTTTTAACAGATATTAATTTCATAGCTCAACATGCTCCTCCTGACACATTTTAAATGTAAAAAATTATCCAATCTAACTTATGCAATAAAAGTTGTTTATCAGGCAGTGGTGTCCAGAGAGGAGACACAGAAAGAGACAGACAGTTGGCACAGAGGGTATGTCTTTGGCAATATGACTTGCCAGCAGATTAATCCCAAGATGACAGTTTATTGTAATATATCTTTCTATTGTGATTAACATTTAATTTTTTATCTTGGGAGTTTTGTAAATTGATTCAAGTTTTTCATTTTCTGATTTTCAATTGAACATTGAACTCAAGGCAATAACACAATAAAAGTGATCATGTATCAGGTTTTTGCTCTTTTTTATAGGGGGTGGTGACTTATGACCTCCATATTTCTGGAGTACTTGATGCAGTCATGAATACAACCTTATATATTTCAGTATTGATGGTTTTATGATACATGTTAACCTTGTGAACCATATTCACTAGGCCTGGTCCATTGCTAAAGGTACATTTAGCACACTAGGCCAAAAAAGGGAAAGAATTTGCACACTTTATAATGCTGCACATACAACTTTGGTTTAAACACCTGTTGCTTTGCGCTAGTGTGGACTCATATTCGTCACAAGGCAAAATACACAGGCAGGCTGGGCAACCATTTTTATACATCCCTGCCTGCTCCAAAATGTGTTTACTGTACATCATACCAAACAATGCCATAGGCTGTTTTGTAAAAATAAAATCAAAATGTGAATTAATATAAATTGACACTGATGGAGTAAAAGTTTAAAAAGTAAAATAATGCAAAACGTAGAAGAAAACGAAAGAATTATTCACAGAATTATTTTAGGTCTACAGAACGTCTTAGGTCTACAGTAACACTGTACAATGCTATACTACACTGTTCTAAAACATTAAGGGAACACATGAATCACACATCAAGTCTTGATGAACAAAATATATTCATGGTCAAAATCTTTACTATACATTGTGTAATTAGTTGAGAACAAAATGAGGTAACAACAGTCAATGCAAACCAAAATCACCAACCGATTGAAGGCTGCATTCAAACTCACTGAAAATCTAAGAAACTAAATTATAATACAGGCTGCTCCATCTTGCGTGAATTTTTGAATTAGTGGTGGGTATGGCCCCCACATGCCTTTATGCACTCCCCAAAGTGTCTGGGCATGCTCCTGATGACGGTGGATTGGTGTCCTGGGGGATCTCCTCCCAGACCTGCTTCAGGGCATCAGAGAGCTCCTGGACAGTCTGTGGTGCTACTTGGAGGCACAATATATCCAAGAGGTTCTCCAGGAATTTCCTACACACTCCGGCCACATGAACCCAGGGCCCTCACTGCACCGGCGTACAGTCCGATGATGGGTCTGAAGATTTGATCCGAGGATATGCCTCCAAAGACCATCACTGACCCACTGCCATCTCTGACACAAACCTAAAATACGTTTGTTTTACTTATTTTAACAGATTGGTTGACTGAGACCACATTGTCGCATTTACAGCAACAATCTAGGTGGACTTAGGACCACAGCCTTGAAAGTATGTACACAGTATGTATCAGTTAGAATGTACTGAAAGAAGGATTCTTTGTATTATGTTGAAATAATGTGCATGGGTAAGGTATTGTAAGGCTGCTGTGATGTTGTTTGAATGCATTTTCTTTGATACGTATCTGTCATCATATACTGGATTGTAAGGATATAAAAATGAAAAAAGTCTGTACAACCACATAGCCAAGATCTTGATCAGTCAGTGGTTTATTATATTATATCTAGAACAGAAGTCGAATTCATGGTCCATTTGATAGAACAGGAAAGTGTTCTCTGTTTTCATCAACAACCCCAAGAACCCCCATGCAAGACAAACATACAAACGTTGTGATTTCCAAAAATCACATTACAGGTATAGGATTCAAACAGTTGAAAGGTAAGGGACTATAGTCATTGTCAAAATAGAATGTTTTTAAAGATGAGCGGTCGGTTAGACCACATGTTTCACCTCAGTAGTTGCCAGGTAGACACGTTGTGCGGCTGTCCGACTCACAGCAAGTCCATTGCAAGTCCAACTGCTCAGAGAAACAAATTTCATCACAGAGAATGGGAGACAGAAAGAGAGCCAGGAGGAGGGAGAGAGAGAAAAGAGAGGAAGAGAGTGGACACTGCTGGCTCTCTCTCTGACCAACACAAAGTGCTCCACAGCCCCTGAGGAAAGCGGGGTGGGGGGAGTAGGGGAGGAGTCGTCAGAGAAAAATCGATAGGAAGTGAACTGGTGCGTTTCGATCCCCTCTGCAGGCACACGCTTAGCCTCGCCTTGCTGCTTCACCGATGGTTTCCACAGCGACCTGAACTCCCTCCGCCGAGGGGAAGTACTCCGTTACTGGAATTAGAGTCTTCCTACTCTGACTTCCTGTCATCTTCCTTGTCTCATCTCAGTCCCAATGTCCTGTCGTCTGGTTTGGACATTCCCTGGACTACCGTGCCAAATGCATTTTACCACGATGACCATTGATGAGATTGTGTGTGTAAGGGTTTGTATTTGCGCATGTGTGTCACGTACGGATATACAGCTTGTATTATCGATCAGAGAGACAGTAGAGCACTCTGTTCATCCCTGTCATCCTCTTTGACCAGTCATAAAGCCTGACCTCTGACCTTTTTGACATGCTTGGAAATATCTTGATTATATGTGACCGCACTGGGCTGACCGAGTTGACAGGCTCCCTAGAGGTACAACCGTTACTGTCCTCTCTTCTATCAATCCTGTGATAACATATGAATCACTGCTATCATGTTTAGCAGGCAGGTCCTCTGTGTTCTGGCTATGAACAGCAGTCCATCTGTTAGGCTTTTATTATACAGACACACACACAGACGAATACACTCTGATGGGGGTTAACAGTGCACTCCGTTGCAGGAAGGCAGGGACAGAGCTCCAGGAGAGATTAACCTCAGGTGCTAATATACAGAGTACGAGGGAGAGTTACACCAACTCGCGCGTTAACTCAACACGTACAGCATCGCGCAAAGAGAATGGCAGGCCAGCTGTGCTGGAGGGGAGGACCGGACACCTGTGGCCGACACCAGAGGAAAACCGAGAAGATCTGTGGGCCGCTTCTACCCTCGACTGCATATGGATTGACGCACTGGAGCCTTTACTTGTTTACCGATAAGGTTGTGAAGAGGCTTCCAGACTGACAGACCCACAGAGAGAAACGCAAAAGGACAGACTGACAGTTTTGATCGTTTTGTCAGAGATGGCTGTTTTACAATGCATCATTGTGCAGTACATATCCTCCATCTCCAAGAGGGCTCTAGTTAACATGGCCTTATAGTCATTGGATCTGTTAATATTAATATGCCCAGCACCTCAGCATTTCTCTCTGCTACTAAGGACAAGTTACACAACAAAGCTCATTAACCTTGAACAGCGTTCAGCTTCTGTTTCCGGCGTCGGAGGAGATATTAGAGAGCGATTAAGTGAGATTGATGGAGGCTTAATTCAGAGACAAATATAATATGCTGTTGTTGTTTAATCTTCCATCTTCGTTATGTCGAAGCAGCCTTTGAGGGAGATTGAGTTAAAGGCGTGACACTGCAACAAAGGGATGTAGAACAAGGGCAAGGATCATATTTGCACCAGCAGAGGGATAGTTGTGTATGTACTTCTGAAGATTAAGTCATTTTTATGAACTTTGAAGGGATGGAATTTATGTACTGTGGTTGTTGTAGACAAAGTGTGCCAGTATATATAAAAAAAAAAGAAACAGGGTCAGGGTGAACAGTTTTGCCAGTTGGTCATATCAGGATTTCAGATTAGGGTTGTTGAGTTTGTTTTTCCTTCACCGTTTGAAAATATAATAATGGAAATAGTTCTCTGTACATTCAGTACACCGTATGGTGATCTCATTTTATTTTGCTTTGTATATTTTGGGGGGTAATTTCATGCATTATTCAAAGAATAGAGAGTGCGTTTGAGCAGTGTGAATGGAACCAATGCTTCAGCTGGATACTGTGTGTGCTCTTGGCCTAGACAACTAGACTAACCTAACTTTGGGTAAAAACTAAAACAAATTATTTGATACATCCAATGCATATGATGCAAAAACACAACATCCAGTATGATACATTAACTTCAAAACCACCCGATCTGATAAGTGACTTTCAGTGACATTCTAACACAAGGCAAAGAACCTATTAGTGCGTCTGACTAAAGTGAGTCCAATGCAAGACAATGGTTGAAACAGCCAGTCAATCGATGTGAGACGGACCTTTAGTTTAATGGTGGATGGACTACACTCCAGCTATCCTCCAAAGCTAGATCGATCTAAAAAGTCTTGAGGGGGAAAGTTGTGTAACATTGACCGTGCTTCTACTCAAAACAATCAACGACTTGGTGGAACCACAAAACAAAAAGACGGGTTATCACACAGGATTCAGCAGTGAGCTGGAATAGAGAGAGAAAGAGAGATAGATGACAAACTCTTTTGAGTCATTCTCCGATATCACATCCATAGCCATTGCAGTACATCACTTTGTGAGGTTTTTACAAAAAATACGTCATGGAGCAAAACACGAAAGCAAAAAAGAAAGCAGGAAGAAATATTGTCAGGAGAAAGAAAAGCGTAGCAAGAAAGAATGAACGAGAGAAAAAGAGAGAAAGTGTGATGGAGAAAAGAATGGGAGGAGGTCCAGAAGAAGGGTTCAGAAGAGGTAGAGAGAAGGAGGGATGAATACATGCCCTGTTCCTCTCTTCAGTATCTCAAGACATCCGCTGGATAAACAGGAAATGCAGCTGTGATGGCTCGTCATACCCCGGCCTAAAATACCCCGCATTCCACTGGTAGTTAAATACATTACCACAATCACATTTACCTCAGTTAATGAGAGAGAGAAGAAAGACGGGAGGAGAAATGTTGAGAAGAGAACTGAATGGGAATATCAAGGAGGGAGAAAATAGGGGGGAAAAAGTTATTCAAAACTACATTCTCTACCCTCTTTTAAAGGCGATATTTTGGAATCTGGACACGCAATTCCTCTGTTTTACTAATCCCTTCTTTCTTTAAGCAAGAAGGAGCAGAAAGGAGGTATTGTGACGGTAGACAGTGCAGTAAAAGGGACCATACAGTACCAAATTGAGGTCGCCGGAAGACAATGGGTGCCCTTCACTGTTCATTCACAGACTCCACAGCTCTATCAAACAACTCTTTCTCCCCTCTCCCTCCCCTCTTCTTTCTTTCTCTCTGTCTTTCCCTTTCTTCTCAACATCACACAGGGGAACAATGGAGGCCTGGCTAGCTGGCTGTCTGCAGGGTCCATATTAGAGACAGGGTTCTCCCTCTCTCTCTTTATTCCGTTGACAACCCCCTCCCCCATGCTGACAACACCTCTCTGTCTCTCTTTTCCTCAGTGACAACAAACCCTCTCTTGCTCCCCCCTTCCAGGACATAGAAAGAGACAGAGGGAAAAGGAGAAAAAGAGAGAAAAAGAATGAACAAAGAAAGAGAAAGCCCAGATAAGGAGAAACCAGAATGACAGGAAGAGTGGGAAAGGGAGAAAAAGGGAGAGTTTTTTTGTGACCTACGCCATGAGAAAAGAAGATGCAATGGGACATAAAAAACATGGGGAACCCAAACGATATTCATATTTATATTAACACAAACATATACTGTTGGTCCCATGTTTCATGAGCTAAAATACGAGATCCCAGACATTTTCTACACGCACAAAATGCTTGCCTCTCAAAATATTTGACAGTACCCCTCTCAAAATGTGTCTACCAGACATGACCAACATTGTGCTACGATTTAGCCCAAAAGTCAGCCATTAGCTATGGTTACAATTAGATGCCGGATCTAGCTTTTTGTGGACCCTAAGCAAAATGTCATTTGGGGCCCCCTCTTCCCTATCAGTCAGGGGCTTCCTAGCACTTAGGTGCTAATACCTGGATCTGGCCCTGATTATACAGATACATAGTACCCCTTTATGCAGCCATTTATAATTTGTATTGACTTGATAAAAAATACGTAACTAAGTAAAATTAAGTTAGCACTATGAGTAAGCACATCTTCTGTCATATTTATGTTTTCCAGGAGTCGAATTCCTGGTAAACATTTAAAAGGGATTTAAGAATATCATTACATGGTACTGACCTAGTAGAACTGCATTTTTTCACTGTCTTTCCTAAACAAAAATCTTATTGGGATAGATTTCTTGACACACATTTCTTGATAGAAGTGAGACACACAAGGTGAAAGGGGGTAGGCTTTCTTGTGAGGCTGTTTGGCTGCGAGCTTTGATATGTAATTCTCTAATTAAGTAGCGGGAAATGTTTGGTGGAAACACACCGTCAGTTCTTGCCAGAGTCCCATCCTTAAGTTAGTGGTTCTGACTCCACTTAGGGGTCCTTCTAACAGCAAATGTTATTTGCTCAAATTAAATGGTGACAAAATATTAGTAAAATTAGTAAAGTCCCTTCCACAAGGTCAACTTGAAATTGAATGAATATGCTCTTATAACAAAGATATATGAATCTGTAATGCAGTAAAAATATTTTGTTTGGCCAAATACTGCAATTACTATTATGAATGTAGAAATTCAATGTAGATAGTGTAAATAACCTCATTTATGAAAGGAAATCATTTAAAAAATCAAGTAACGTTTAAAAGTTATTTAAAAACATTGGCACTTATTACATACAAAACATAGTGTTTAAATATTCATTTATTTTGAATATATAATCCTTGCCAGTGAAGGAAAACTTAAACCCTTCAGTGATATTTTCTTCTGAATCAAGTAGGTTTGAAGGACCTTGAAGCTAAAACTCTTAATAACCATGTTGTTGTGTTTGTCTGTTCCACACCCTAGCCTAAAAAATACATATTGGATAGGAGCTGAACTGTGAACTAAAAATTACATTATAAAACCATCAAGTATTTCAAAAAAGGAACATAAATAACTGGATTATGAAGATGCATTCAAAGCAAAGCTAAAATAAAGTTAAAAAAAAACTAATCAATTCCTATATATTGAATATCACATCAAGTCCGACGTCAAGTTTCAAGCTTAAAAAGCAAGTGGGACAACAGGTGAAGAATGCTTATATGGTCTGATGAGACCAACATTTTGGCCTCAAAGTTAAGTGCTATGTTTGATGACAGCATTATCTTGAGAAACAACACCGCGCATTATCTTGAGAAAACCATCCCTACTTTGAAGAATGGTGGTGGCAGCATCATTGTGTGGGGAAACGTGTCTGCATTATCGGCAAATTGGATGCAGCATAAGTATTAATAATACAGGAAAATCCTGAGTAAAACGTAACTTGCTGATGTCTACAGGAGCAATAGGACTAAAAAGGTTTCTGTTCACAAAAGGACCCTTTCCAATGCTTTTGTCACTTTGATATAATCCTGTGAAATGTAATTTCTGTTAATATTATACTGCATGCAAAATTAATTTTGTGATTTCCAAACGCTAAAACCGACAAAAGGTTTAATAAAGAAAATTACCTAGTAATGCACTGTAAACCAAATCCTAATCAGCCATCATTGAGGATGCATTGAGTAGAACGCTAAATTGGTTTTCTACATCAAGACAAATGTTCAAAACAGTATAGAGATGAAACATGAAATCCGTGACAAGGGAAAGAATACATCATGAACAAGGGAAAACATGACTTTGTGCCAAACAATGACAGTGCTCTTATGCTTGTCTTTCAATACTCATCAAACTGAAGTACTCCACTACAGTCTTACAGATATTGGTATGACTACTGGATCACTGATAGCTAAGGTGCCAATGCCCCCTACATATACAGCAGTGCACTTTGTTTGATCAGGGCCCATAGAGCTATGCTCAAATGTAGTGCACTTTACAGGGAATAGGAACCAATTTGGGAAGCACAGTTTTGTGAGTATTCTCTGGAATTTTTATCAGGGCGTTGTAATGAACAAGTGGTCTTCACTTGAAGCCCTTTCATCTTCTGTTTCACACAGGCTACACACACTCACCAGAGCTCAAGATATCACTGAAAATTCATTCCAGGGAAATAGAAAATGAATACCAATGAAGACACTGACATCGTAGGGACACACTGATGACCACCTGTGAATCAGTAACTTTCAAAAAGAAAATAAGGGGTAATCTGAAATAACAAAACTGATTGGTGTGAAATATGTGAAAACATAAAACTATTATGACTATCCTCTATTGCTAACTAATGTCTTTGGTCATGTGAGCTTGTATTCAAATGCTCTGGTCTGACATCCTGGTTGGACATACATTGTGGAGTAAATGCCTATGAGCAAGACATGCCTTAAACACTCCCAAGCCTCTTGGCTGTAAGCCACAGTTATTTTTGTCTTTATTTTTGTTTTGTTTTAGGCTTTCCCAATCCCTAACCCTAACCATTTGGATAACTAAGATAAATATAGATATAAATAACACATACGCCTTAGCCTAACCTTAAATCCATACTGTTTCATCAGTTGCCTTGGTGCTATTCAAACAAGTATGTGGTAATATTTCACATCTCTTACAAAACAGACAACAGATAATCAAAAAATAATTTCTGGGGCAATGATATGCAAATCGGTCACATGGTGGCGCTTTAATGTGCCTTCAAATTGGCCAACTTTGCAAGCTCACCACGCCCAAACCAAGAGTCATGAAACCTGTTCCATAAGTCCATCTCTTCACAAGGAAAAAGTTTGCCGATGGGACTCATAAAGTCCATCATATTGGATTTTTCGCCATTTTGGATTTTGGGAAAAACGCTTAAAACGATTCTCCTATAGCACCAAATGTCCAATCTTCACGTCTTTTGAAATATGGCTTCTATTGACCAAGATTTGTAAACCTTCAAGTGGCATGGTTTTGTACTAAAACCGTTAATCATATTATAATCCATCTATCTACACAGGTTCAGAACCTTCACAGGACATACTGTGGGCAAGCTATTTTTTTGTCTGGCCACATGGGGGCGATGTCGATCCCGTCAAATTCGGAAGCTTACGACACGCAATACACTCTTTGAAAAAATTTGAAGATATGATCAAATAATTTCATATACATGTCAACAACACTATGACAATGTAACATATGCAAGAAAATTCAGTTTTTACCACAAGGTGGCCCTATAATGTTCGGATGGCGTAATGTCTTGTTCTGTACCCATCAATGGGATTTACATTTGGCACACATAATCAGGGTCATGAATCTAACTAACATGTGAACTATGTCACCACTTGGCCACATGGGAGCATGGCTGGAGAATAAATACAATTCACGGGTCATTTGAAGTATTTATGAATAAATGGTGCTTATCTCTCAGCTCAAAAGTGATGCAACAAGACCAATAGTAGCTGAATACTGAAACACACTTAATGCTGCTTGCAGGTTACACTGGAAATGTCTGTCAACAAGGAGCAGAATAGACATGAAGGCAGAGCAATTGGACAGCGTCAGAACTACAACTGAGCTGCTGTTTAACATCAAAATGACATCTTGGCTGATAAGGCAGGCTTCTACCTGTCCAAAAAGTCAGCACTGTGGGCGCAGTATCATTGGCCAGTGAAACACTGTAAACCCCTTTTTGCTGCCTACAATACTGGGCTGCTCACCTCACTGAGTTTCTCAATTGAATTGGGTATGATAATAATAAAAGTTATTTGCATCAAGTATTGTAGAAGACGCCTTAATTAATCACAGTTTTGAATATGGGATTGAAATTATGTAAATTATTGTCAGTCAATTGTGATACTGTAAGGGTTTTGCCTAAAACTTGTTTTACCTACTGATGTCAACTCTTTAGATCTTTATCTGCCCTTGGACAAACGTTTAGTAATAACGTTAACTGCGATATTACATTGTAGTCATCCACGTCAAGGGCACCAGACTTTCAGAGAACAACAGGAACTATTACAGAGCTTAGCAACACTAAACATAGAACATCTGAACCCCATTGGTTCAGAAACGCCAAACATGTCCAACCTAACTTGCCCAACAACTCACTCTATATGGAATTCTGCTGCTCTATTCATTGCTTCATAAACTCACTCTTGTTTAGTGACCTCAAAATGACTTTTCTGATAATAGTTTTGGTTAGACTGGCCATCCATATTCAGAGACTATCAGAAAAGTAATGTGTTTTTAGTCTAAAAATATATCATAATAAATGTAATAATAATATATTTGGAGGCGGAAATATAGTTTACTCGTCATCTGATCATCTGACCAGTTACTAAAAGGTTGCTATATTGAATGCATGAGATGGCAAGGTGAAATATTTTTTTTCCCTGAGCGTATCCCTGATATTCCCAGGTTGTTTCTGTAAATGAGAATGCGTTCTCTTTAATTTAAATAGTCAGAAAGACACAAATTCCGACTTGGTGGAGAAGGAACGTGATTCGTATGTAGCGATATTGATGGATATTCAGGCAAATCCTTGGTGGCAGCTAAAGAAAACCAGAACGAACATCATTCATTTCCAGAGAACCAACCCTCTAATTGAGAGTAAAGTAAGAGCACTCTTGGGTGAGAACCTGCATACTCACTTGTAATAGTACCTTGACACAAGGTTTAACCCCATTTTTAACGTTCCCTAATGTCTCTGTCTGTCTCTCTGTCGCCATCCCATTAATTACCTGTGTGTCTAAGGGGTGAACCTTGCAGCACTGCCGCATTGTAGCACTCAAGGAGATGGGGATTGATGTGCAGTGAGCAAACCCTCTGATTGGGGTTAACTCTGCACTCATTTGCATGAGGGTGGGGTTTCATTAGCAGGGAAATCTGAGGGAGAGAGTGACCTTAGGTGTGAACATAAATAGCAAGAGGGCTAACTACTCACACACACCCCAGGCCACTGATTGAAATGCTTGGAACAATTTGCTAATTGATTGATGTGTAAAAGCAAGGTTATGCATGGTAATGCTAGGTAAATAAAGCCACACAATAACAGACCAGTACTTGTTTTGTGTAGCTTAATTGGTAAAGGGCAACGCTGTCAACGGCAGGGCCAGTGGAAAATTATATATCCAGTCACTACAGTAAGTCAAATTGTCTGTTTTTAGACATTGACTAAACCAAAGGGTAACTGAAAATGGAGTGAAAATTTGGAATCTGGTCTGTGAAGCGGACACCCCACTAACTAAGACCCACACTTCCACAAAACACACATGTGGTGGTGGCGGTCAGGGTGTGCGTCCCTGTCCAGTCATGCATAAATCAGAGGAAAGCAGAGGCTTGCTGATGTCGGTCCCTAGGGGGTCCTATTGGGGTAGAGGGACAGTGGGATTAATCATTTAACAGTACATAATGGAAAATCCACAAAATGCCACAAAATGGAACAGGATAAATAAATAAACTAATGGCTTCTGTAAGCACACACACACACAGACATATACAGACACTCACAAACACCCACACACGGTGTGTGAACACGGCAGACACACACTCAAACACAATGTGAAGAACTCCAGACACACAGAAAAACACACACACAATGGGAACACTGCAGACACCCACGAACACAAAAACAGGTGGCCCTCTTTTAGCCTGGTGACACATTCAGAGGACACTAATGCCCACTTTCAGTTGGCCGCACAAACAAAAACACACACAGACACGCACACAGTGGCTCTTCCACCCCCACACTCACAGCAACTGCCCAGTGAAGTGTATTATGTGTGCCATGGAAAGTCACTGACGATATAGAGACTCTCTTCTGGTTATGTGAACTGCATAACGTTGTACAATTTCCTCATTATGGATCATATAGAGATATAGCGAAAGAGGAGGGTATGAATGAAAAAGAACAGGACAGAACAGCAGAGAGAAACAGAAAGAGACAGCTATATATATATATATATAAATATATATATTTATAAATAGAGAGAGCAGAGAGGTGTGGAGTTATTACTAAAGAAAGGAGTCTGCTCAAATGGCTGTGGCCATTGAATGCTGGTATGTGGTGACCTTGACATGGATGACCTGCTGTCCCTTTATGGTCCATTGTACGACATGTGCGGTCTAATGACATCACCCACACTTGGATGACATCACACTGGGGATTGGGAGAACCGGGGGTCTTCCCATTTCCAAGACCTCTGCCCTCCCTTCCTGTGCTCTCCTCTGCCTCCCCCTACTGTACTCTCCTCTGCCTCTCCCTACTGTACTGGCACCTCTTTCTTCACTAGTCTTCACTAGTTGCTTTTGAAACCACAAATCGCTACTACAGAAAACAATGTAGTGGCTGAACACTGAAAAAAAACATTTAAATAACAAAAAAAAACAACATCCTACCTCTTCTATTAACAAACATACAATGATGAAAAATCTGTATGAAATGTCAACACTGCCTGGTCATAGAGAAAGTAAAGATTCAAAGTGCCTATGGGAGAGTTTACAGCTCTTGATAACTGCCCCCTCCAAAAAAAGAACTTTGGCAAAAACATTTTGTTGTTAGGTTTGCCTCCAATAGCCTTAAAAGGTATCCTCCTGTTCAGCGTTAAATAAAGATTGAAAACACAGTGGGAGATTCTGTCAATCTACAGTATGTATGTGTGTGCCAAAGTACCTGCCTGTGTATGTATACCTGCGTGTTTGTGTGCCTGCGTTATTTCCAACTCGCTCTCTTTCAGCTCAATGCCAGAACACCAGGCCTCAAACTGTTCAGCGGCAACTCTTCCAAGCCCCAATCATTACAGCTTGTCACAAATCATTTATTTCCCCATTTCTCATAAAATTGTGTGAGAAATTACCATGCTATTACACTCCACCACTCTCCGGAGGCAGCAAAAGACCAAATTTAATTTAGAATTCTTCCCGCACATTAAATTAAATCCATAAATAAGAGTTTAGGCGTTGGTGGAGAAAGCATATGTTCGTTAGTCCGGACGGGTGCCAGTAATGGCTTCTGTAATGTTTTAATAGCCGCCCAATACATTTCTATCATTTGGCTGATCACAGCCAGTCACAGGCAAGCTAGTAACCAATTACGGAGCTCTATATGCAGGTTACCATGGGAGAATGGGGATTGGATAGACCGTCTGGAACCAGACGCACAGATGTGTATGAATACTGATGTTATGAGGACAATACAAATGAAAATGCCCGGAGATTGGACTGGAATGCCATACATGTGGTGAAAACGTTGTCAAACCCAATTGCTGTTCCTTGAGACACCAGACAATGAACTCAATAGATCTACATTATCTTTAGGATGCTGAACGTTTGTCCAATCAACACAGACAATGGCCATGTCTGATGATGACTTACTAACCCGTTGTTTGTTCATACAGCAGTTCGACATTAATCAGTTCCACTAAAAAAAAGACTCTATGTTAAAGCATGGACGAATAGGAACTGACGCAAAAGATCAGCTAACCACACACACACAAACATACACTTATAACACTCTTACAAAAACACACAGCAGGGATAGGTCCACTCTGGTTCACACACACAGTGGGCATTGTCCAGGTCAGTGTGAGAGAGAGATGACCGCTGCCAAACCAATCTAATACCCAGGCCTGGGACATAGCCACAAGCTGTAAAAATTACACTTCAGTGACGAAGACACACACAAAAACACAAACACACACAGAAGAAAGGATACAAACACACAGACATTACGCAAACAAACACACAAACACAAATATGTGAACTGTATGTAAGAGTGTAGACCAGCATGTCAACATATGCCGTGGTCAGTCTTTGGACACACGCCAGATATGAACCAAGAGATTGTTGTTAGCCTGAACAGCTATAATTAACAATGCACGGATAGTGTAAAGTTTGTCACGTCATTGATCTAGTCAACGAAACGCACCATATTTAAACCGTTATAACACTGACCGTGAATAACAAGTAGTCATCTTCTGCAATGTGAGTTGACACTGATTAACCAGGTCTAGTAAAGCAGTGAACACAGGCGATGAGGCTGTTTTGTTAGTGTCACTGCATCCCTTAGGGGCAGTGTGAAAAGAGGTCAATGGGTGAACAGTCCTTACCAGTCAGTGGAGCGTAGCGCTCTAGCAGTCAGTCCAAAGGCACGGGTCAATGTGGCTGAGGTTGAGGGAGATCCAACTGGTTCCACCAAAACCTAGGCAATGCAATACATACAAAGAAGAATCAAATTAATTTGCATCCCGATCTTTAAACTATGGAGGCATAAAAAACTATGGAGAAAAGTTTACAGTAGAGTTGAGACAACATACTGATAATGATCAACTCCCCATGTATCACAGGCATTTCGATAAAGAGCCAACACAAATAGAAATGTGAAATTTAAAAAATTTGCAACTAAGGGTGGGTGTTACTGGAAGAATGAATGGCTGTACAATCCTCACCCAACTAACAAAAATGTATTAACATTTTTTGTGCGAATGGAACAAAGCACCAATGTTCCCAAAAGGTTTCTATGGTTGGTTTTCAGCATTTTCTTAGATTTATTTTTGAAAGATTAGGAAATTTCAGTTACATTGTTCTATGAAAGTTTTCAACACTGAGAACATCCTGGGAACATTTCCCGAATGTTTTCAAAAGGTTCTCTGAATTTTCCCACATGGTACATTGGGGAGAACAAGTATTTGATACAATGCAGATTTTGCAGATTTTCCTACTTACAAAGCACGTAGAGGTCTGTAATGTTTATCATAGGTACACTTCAACTGTGAGAGAAGGAATCTAAAACAAGAATCCAGAAAATCACATTGTATGATTTCTGAGTAATTCATTTGCATGACATAAGTATTTGACCACCTACCATCCTGTAAGAATTCCTGCTCTCACAGACCTGTTAGGTTTTCTTTAAGAAGCCCTCCTGTTCTCCACTCATTACCTGTATTAACTGTACCTGTTTGAACTTGTTACCTGTAGAAAAGACACCTATCCACACACTCAATCAAACAGACTCCATCTCTCCACAATGGCCAAGACCACAGAGCTGTGTGAGGACATCAGGGATAAAATTGTAGATCTGCACAAGGCTGGGATGGGCTACAGGACAATAGGCAAGCAGCTTGGTGAGAAGGCAACAACTGTTGGGGCAATTATTACAAAATGGAAGAAGTTCAAGATGACGGTCAATTACCCTCGGTCTGGGGCTCCATGCAAGATCTCACCTTGTGGGTGATCAATGATGATCATGAGGAAGGTGATGAATCAGCCCAGAACTACACGGTAGGACCTGGTCAATGACCTGAAGAGAGCTGGGACCACAGTCTCAAAGAAAACCATCAGTAACACACTACGCCGCACGCAAGGTCCCCCTGCTCAAGCCAGCACGTCCAGGCCAGTCTGAAGTTTGCCAATGACCTTCTGGATGATCCAGAGGAGGAACGGGAGAAGGTCATGTGGTCTGATGAGACAAAAATAGAGCTTTTTGGTCTAAACTCCACTCGACGTGTTTGGGGGAAGAAGGATGAGTATAACCCCAAGCACACCATCCCAACCGTGAGGCATGAAGGTGGAAACATCACTCTGTGGGGCTGCCTTTCTGCAAAGGGAACAGGCTGACTGCACCACATTGAGAGGAGGGTTGATGGGGCCATGTATCGCGAGATCTTGGCCAACAACCTCCTGCACAAAGTAAGAGCATTGAAGATGGGTCATGGCTGGGTCACACAGCAGGGGCAACTAAGGAGTGGCTCCGTAAGAAGCATCTCAAGATTCTGGAGTGGCCTAGCCAGTCTCCAGACCTGTACCCAATAGAAAATCTTTGGTGGGAGCTGAAAGTCCGTGTTGCCCAGCGACAGCCCCGAAACCCGAAGGATCTGAAGAAGGTCTGTATGGAGGAGTGGGCAAAAAATCCCTGCTGCAGTGTGGGCAAACCTGCTCAAGAACTACAGGAAACATATTATCTCTGTAATTGCAAACAAAGGTTTCTGTACCAAATATTAAGTTCTGCTTTTCCTGATGTATCAAATACATATGTCATGCAATAAAATGCTAATTAATTACTTAAAAATCATACAATGTGATTTTCTGGATTTTTGGACCTCTACATGCTTTGTAAGTAGGAAAACCTGCAAATTGTGCAATTTATCAAATACTCGTTCTCCCCACTGTATATATACAAAGTCACCATCACCTTTCAAGCTTTATTTACACACAGCAAAACACACTATCCAGAGTTCTTTCAACAAACTGGAAAAAACTCTGAAACTCTGAAAATAAAAATTAAAACATACACCCATTTCATTATCAAACTTGCTATTGCTTCACTCTTTCCACCTTTCTTGTCCCAATGGAGGGAGCTTGTACAGTAGTGGGATAAACACTGCTACAGACTAGAGCAGATCATCTTGTTATACAAAACTTGGCAGAGGTTTCTCCGAACAGCTTAACTCCAAAAACACAGTTTGATCTCTCCTTCTCTCCTTTCTCCAGCTCTTACTTACTTCCTCTCTCCTTCACTTCCCACCTCCATTCTTCTCTCTATCTTCCCCATTTCAACCTATGGCTAAGTATGAGAAAGAAAAAAAACACGGCCTGTTCTTTCCTTCTACTCTCCCGTGCTATCCTCTTCCACAAATGGATTAGTAAACCATGTTTATTTGTGATGTTGCTCCCAGAGATTTTAGATTTTATTCGCCTTTCCCGTCTCAGTAATCAGATTGGGGAGTTGGTGAGTTTATGTAGTTTGTATCCCTTCAGAACATCGGAAATGTGATTTGGGGGCTGGTGGCTGTTCTGAAAATTGGGATCCGTCATTACAAGAAATGAGTGTTATTGTAAGTCCCTAATCTTCACGGGTAATCTTGTGAGCCTTTGCCGGTTCTAATGTGTATCAGCTGGTAACACTCACATATGATGGGCAGAGGGAACTTGTCTCTATGTGGGACATCACATGCAAAAAAAAAAGTCAAGAAAGTTTGATGTGTTTTATAATAGCCACCATTTTGGCAGTTTTATGTGATTACATGACACGAGGTGATGTGATGATACAAGAGCTCCTTTGATGATTCCCACTATTAGGACAAGTTGAAATTGACGTTTTTGAATACAATCATATTTGAGATAATATGAATTACATTGTGCACTGTATTGTGGTTCAAATGTGGTTCATAGTGTCCAATAACTATCATACAGCTAAAATGAGGAAGGGTGAATTATCAAGTAGCGTATGACTCTGTGTCCGGCATTTATGTGCCGTCATTTAACTCCAGGAAGGGTAACAGTTGAATTTGTAATAACACATCCCCTTATGCTAACAAAGATGAACAAATACACCCACACACTGTGCTTTCCTTATGGTGCTAAGAGAGAGGGGAAATGACATAATTGATACATTATTTACATGTACTTCCATTAAAGCACCAAATAAATACTAATGTAAACCAAGTACAGAAGATGCAGAAAAATGATTTATTTAATCTTCATTTGATTAAGGAGTCATAAAGGTCTCTTACAGAACAAAACAATTAGAAAAATACACACATTGTCTACAAACACAAACAAATACAAATATAGTGGTATAGTATCTCTCTCTTGTTCACTCTCATATTTTAGTCATTTTGCAGCTCTTATTCACAATAACTTCCAGTCGCATCTTAATATAACTTGGTGCGACAACCACACAACTCTGTACAAGTGGACTGTACTCAATGAAGTAACTCATGTCTCATGGGCAATAACATAAATCTATATATTTCTTACACTATCTCCCTGTCAGACTGGACCACCCTAGCTCTAGAGAGGGATACGTGTTTACACGTATTTACACTTGCAAAGACACAAACCCCAACCTTTCCCACTTAGGAGATGTCTACTCAACAGCATTCACGTGAACAAACAATGGAGCCAGGCTTCCAACAAGATCATGCGTGCCTGCCAGTGCACGCGCGTTAGAGAGAGCATTTCCTGCTGCTTCCGTGTGGTCGTAAAAATGGCCTAACATGAAACTTCAAAACATGGCTTGACCGTTTATATTTACCCTAACATGTGAACACATTATCCCAGAAACCCTGATAGAAGTCTGCTTTTGTTTCCCCTGCTTCAATGTCCTCGCTATCTGCCGACGGAAGCCTGTGACACTGCAGTTCTGCTGCTACAGCCGGAATCTACTATGTAATGTTGCTTCAAAGACCTGTAAATCCCAGGTCCTGAATGGAGTCAGTGTAATCCAGTCAGCCTATTCATTACAACACAGAGAAAACAATCTGATGTTTACGTGATAAAGTTCTCACAATGTTGGGCCTTTGTACAAAGTTCACATTCACCGTTTGGAGGGCGTACAGGTGAGGGACGTGTGTGTGTGTGTGTGTGGCAGCAGAGTGGGCAGCTGCTAGGGTGGTGGTGTTGAGCAGAGCTGAACGTTAATACCGCTTTATTAAATTAATAAAGCCTGTCTAGCCACGCCTGAATGCACAGAATGACGACAAATCTACTCGCCTTAATCACGTTACACACGCATCACCTCTGTCTGAGACTAAAGCGTTCAATTACGCGGAAAGTTTTAATTGAAGTGATTTGGTTAGATAACTGACATTCTTATTGCAATCCGCATAGATCTGGTTCTCAATGTAACACTGCAAACATTTTTAAACAAGTACATTAATTGATAAGTTCATGATCGGCTCAATTACCTATGTCCACCATTTGACTGGACAAGGAGAAGTAATCAGATAAAAAATCTCCCTCCCTTGAAGTTATGAGATAAGAACACAGGCCGTTACGTTCACTGGGTACCCGGGTACCTATTTAAAGGTTATATAAGCTGTGCAATGAAAGGGGCTTTGAAAAGGGTTCAATAATTGAATAGCTGATTGGTTGCCAGTGCCATTATCCTCTATGGTAAGAAATAGGAGTGGAAGATGAAAACCTTGAATCAAAAATAAAAAACTGGATCCTCTCCATGGTCTAACACAACTAGAAAAATATATTAAGTAATTTAAAATACAATCTTATCCTGATTGACGTGTGTACTGTTTATACATTTTCATCTTCGGTCTCATGGGAAACAAACCTGCAATCCCTGCATTGCTAGAAACATGTTCTTACCAAGTGAGCTAGACATTGACTTTGGGGTCATCATGTAATAGCCCTAGTATCCATCAAGACACACACACACACACTCAAGGGTCAAAGACAGTCCCTATGTCATTAACAAAACTGTCACAAAGTCTCAAAACATTCAATACCACAAGCCCACACTCACACAATCACACAAACACACATACACCACCCTGGGGCCCTGCATATTACAGCAACATAATAAGCCGTCCCCTAAACAAAGCACAGACTGTAATTATGATATAATGTCAGTAGATCACAGGGGAGACAACACAAGACAGTTCCGCCGAACCGACAAGAATCTGTCTCTAATGCACATGCAGTCATTTACCTGATGCTCTTCTCCAGAACCACTTCACCAAAGTAACTTTACATTAATTAACATTTAACTGTAGTACATAACCAACGTTTTGGGGCGTTACCAGGAGGAAAGAAGATGTTGTAGCTCAGTTGGCGTCAAGTATGAAAAAAAGATGAATATTAAATATTTATTTAAAGAATTTATAAATATGTGCACTTACTATGGAAAGTTGTTCTAGACATAATGATGTCTGCTAAATGATGCTAAATGATTAGATGCAGTGCTTCTGCTGTTGATAATTACAAAAAAAAAGTACTTCTTAAATTTTCTCCTGACAATGAGAAAATGAAAAGTACTCCTAAATGACGGTATTAACTTCCACACATGTCCATGAAAGGCTTGGAAGGAACAAAAATGTGTATATACCAACCCAACCCTAAACACTACACCTAATATTAACTTAACCATTATACCTAAAACCTAACATAACCATAACTCCTAAAACTAACGTTTAAGAACAGTTTGGCACACAGATCAAACCTTGTCCTGGACTAAAAACAGAATAAAAAAATTGTCCAGGGCTGGTTTTAATCTGTGGCCTTTAATACCCAAACATAACCCTAACCCCAATTCTGAACGTAATTCTAATACTAAATCCAAGTCGGATGAAGCTTCTTGTCAAAGCGAGGATCGTATAAATGTTCTCTATTCACATGAATATCCTTGTTTTAGTGGTTTAACTACAACAGGGTTTTAGGTTGTACTAACCTGTTATGTACTATAAAAGTGCCAAGTTAGGAGAAATAAAACATTTAGTTGTGGTTAGGGGTTAATTTAAGTAGTTAGGTTTAAGGTCGATTTTTTTAGGATTAGGTTAAATTTAGGATTAAAGAAGATACAATTTTGATTGGACATTTTTTTGTGTCCCTACAAGAGTACAGATGCCTGTGTGCGTGGGTGTGTGTGTGCGTGGGTGTATGTGTGTTTGCGTATTGTATGGCACCATTGATCGTAGCAGACAGTCCGTCCCCACTGGCTGTGGTACTGTGTTTGTTGGTGTGCCGTTCGTCTTTTTGGGTCTCCCTCCTGTCTTCTCTCATGAGGGGGCGTCTCTGGACATGACAGGATATGACACCCCAGCAGACAAATTAAAGAACACACATGGCGTACACAGATACACGCACACACAAACATCCTCCGTCAGCTTATGTTGTCCCGCCAAGTCGGCTTGCAATTGGAACACTACATATGTACGTTTAAAGTCTTTCACACAGTCTCTGCCACACACACACAATTCGCGCATCCATGCAGTTATAGCCAGACGAACACAGGCAGGCACAGACTCCCTCAAACACATGCAGGATGCAAAGTCGACTAATTCCAGTAGACAGAGCAACAGAATCAACAATGGCACAAACAGTCATTTCTCCCCCCTTTCCTTCTCCTCCTTTATTTTTACCCCCCACCTCTCCCCTGTCTGTTGAAATATCCCTCTAGTCCGGGGCCGGCAGTAGATTAAATCAGAGGAAGCATCCAAGTGGTGTGAAATCACATTAGGTCTTAATCAGGACCTTTTGTGTTTGCCTTATCGAGTTTTACGCCATCTTTTCCTTTACGCGGTGACGTTGCGGCATAGGTGATTTTTTCGACATCCGAATGTTGTGGATGGATCAGTCTCTGTAACTCCTTCATAGTACATATCTCTGCTGTGAAACCACAGGTGTCTGGGGCTCCAAAACAATGTTAAATATGAGCAGAATCAACTGACGTTTTTTTTAAATAATCTATTCCACTTATAAGGCAAGATCATTATTTAGAATCGAGTCCATTAAAGATATTGTAACAACCTGCAGGACTCTGCTTACCACCATTAACCTTTAAGCTTAGTCTCATTACCAAAGTGCATTTGGTAAAAAACTTTGTGACAAACACACTGGTCAGTTTGTCTCCGTCTCTCTCCCTCTCCATCCCTCTCCCCCTCTCCCTCTCCCCCCTCCCTCTTTAAGACCTAATTCACAGTCATCCAGCGATCTGTAGTGTTCACTCTGCTGTCCATCACTGCTGTCACCCTCCTTATCGTCATCACAGCCAATTAACACTTCTTATCTCTTTAATGAGCATTAACGAGCCATATCAATCGGTCTGTTAATGACCACGAGAAAAGTCTCTTTCACATGCTACAACATATCTACACAGAGTGCTTCAACCTCAGCACATCCCACCAATAAAACAGCAGATTCCGTGGTTTAAATGAAGGTAAGATGTTACATTTAAATGATAAGTTGAATGATCTAACCCTGTTTTGTTAGCGTTGGCTTCTTAGCTAAAGCCTGCGTACATTGACGCTTGCCAAGACCAAGGTGAAGAGCTCGATCTTTCTGTATTCCAATTTCCTGGAGGTGAAAAATCATTGCAACCTAAGGCAGATTATGTAGATAACATGTTTGTTAACAATAGTTCTTTTTATCAAGCCCAGAAACACAAAAGGTAATTGCAGGGTTTTCTACACAAAACAAGTTTTTTTTCCTTTAACAAAGGAATAATAAAACACTGAGCAGAAAGAAACACAACACATTCACGGACAACACACATTAGCATAGACCATGCTAAGACAACCAACCTTGAATGACAGCATTCCGGTTTTCAGCTATTCAAAACCAGACCTGGCTTTTAGTCTGGTGAAAATATACGGGTCAACCCTTTTACCAACTACTTGCACTGTTAGCAGGACCTCTTACAAGCACCTATTCATACACTATCATTTTATTGAATACCTTTTCATTCCAGAAGGTTGACAAGAGGTAGCTCTGACCAATAGCTTTCTATGCAGGCACTTGCACCAGTGCGTTTACCTTTACAACTTTGCTTCCAAAAAGTTATTGCACCTCACTTTTGTTGAAGAAAAATTTATTTAAACGTATATATAAGTATCCTTAATTTAAAAGTAGTCAATGGGCCAAGAGAAACTTTAATATTTGGTTTGTTCAACAGCGATTGCAAAATGTTGCCAATATTAGCCAGAAATCTGTGAAAATAATATTTAAACCACATTCAAGTATGTTGTCCATTTATAATAATTATTTTATATCCCCATTAAATGTTTTGCTAGGTAAAAATAGGTACATTTTGTGTTTGCTGTTTGTATAAACCTAAACATGGATTATCGTTTTCTTTGGCCAATAGACATTTTTCATGGAGGTAAACAATCAGACAACAAATCTTAAAAAAGTCTCCTTTAAAGTTATTTCCATACAATTTACATGATTAGCAATGGAGCAGGCCCAATGTAATTGATAAACACAGATACAATTCGATGGTCAGTCGGAAAGTCTTTCTCAGACAGACATCATCCCCTAAGCATTACGTCTTTGCTTTTGCAGAAACTCAACTCAGATGTTGAAAAGGCATAATCAGTTCAAGTTCATGTCACTCCCTTCTTGACTATAAATGTCAGAAGTGCAAATCACCTGTTAGCATTGACCTATCAAAAAAGCACTCGAATGCTCATCAAGCCTGCTGTTTAAACTATGGATGCACTCTCATAAATATGGAATACTCTCTCTTAACCAACAACTCTTGGAACATATTTATGCTTCTATGGTGTGTTTCAGCAGCGATTTACAATGACCATTCAACTCCCAACCACCAACACAGGTTTAAAGCCTGATATTGAATTCCTGACTCACTTTAGACCGGATTAATGGAAGTTGCCCCTCCCTACTACTAAGGGTTGTCATCACATAATTGGATCATACCTTGCAGAGAGAGATATCCCTAATATTATTTACTACATTTCTCATATTGCACTTTATCTCTGGTTTTCTTACAGTGAGCCTGACCTCACCCAAACCTGACAATAGAGAGAGAGAAGCTATAGGAGCCTTTACAAATGCACAAAAACTTAGCACAGCATACTCAATTATCAAAATGGTAGGCTGAAGTGTACGTGAAGAAACACTACCACGGATCAGTCAAACAAATATATGTTGTCTATTCAATGTGTTGAACACAGCCAGCATATCACAAAAAGTGTACGCCTTTCAGAGATGTAGACAGACAGCTATATCTATAGAGTACACAACATCCATTCAATATCTGTGATGGAGGATGAGATGTATTGAATAGAGAGGGTGGAAAAAACAAGGCCACCTCTATATATGTATACAACCCGTACGCGCAAACAGTGGGATTGCACTTGAATTATGGAAAAAAGATGTATAACTTGCTTTTTTTTTATCATAAAACCTTGACGAATCATAGAAAAAGTGAATAAATTCACTCCACCGTCCAGATACCCCTATAGTATTCATAGGAGGGGCATTCTGACTTTATGCCCACGGCCTCCTTTGGGATTGTATTGCCATTTTCACAGGATTTTGTTTTTAAAGGGAACCTGTACAGCTTTGTAAGGAAAGGCACTTCTGTGGCTTGGTTGGTAAAGAGTTTCAAGCAGCTCTCTGGTAGGTCCCATGCCTGGTAGGTACCAAGAGGTCTGCAGCATGGGTTTGAAACTGACCCACTGCTTTATCAGCAAATAAGTTTCCCTCTATCCATCTAGTCACACTATCCTGTCAAACGAAGCAGAAAAATGTCTGAAAGAAAATATCTGTAGAAATAGCACTTATGGAGCCAAAATTGCATTGATCTATTTTATTTGTATTTAAGCATTAAATGACATAGTGTAAGATGGTCCATTGATTATTTATATGTAATATTTATGTGTTCCTCATCCAACATTTCAAAGTCTTATCCGCAGCCTGGATACATTGACTCTGGACAGAACATGAACGTATGCATAGTGTATTCATCTCAGACATGCTAACAAGGCATTGGATCAATATCCTATTATTGCTTCTCTCTAAACTTTCTTTATAAAAAAAAATTATCCTCTGTTTTTATTTATTAGTCCAATAAAGCAGAAGCTTCCTGCTAATTTAGCAATACTCAAGGGCATAGCGATTATTAAATGGTTTCCATTTTGGACCAGGGATTTGAACCAGATTCCTTTGGTTACTGGACCTACTCTCTTACAATCAGGCTGACCTTTTCTCTATCTGCTCGCTCTCCTCTCTCACTCTTTTGTCACTGTCTCAATTCTATCCCTGCTGTCACTTCTGTCATTAGTCACGCACAGCGCCTCACTCCTTAATAGGGCTATTCCCACAAAATTGTCATTCTGTTTATCTTTCTTTATATCAACTCCTTTTCTTCTATTAGGACCGAAAGCACAGCTAAACTCACTGTGATTAACAACTGCCCGTACGTTAGAACAGGCCTTGCACAGACGGAATAGCAATCCATGTTTAGTCCTTTGTACGAGTCATCGAAAACGCAAATAAAGGTCTGTTACAGTGGTTCATTGTCATTTTAATCCTTACAAGAGGGTTGATGGATTGCTGTATGAATCAAATTATATTCAAATATACATGACTAAATTGTTTAGGAGCCGGAATCCAATTTTAGCTACACCTGTAACAACATCAACTATAATGTCTTTGACCAACGAAGCTAAGAAACAGCCATAACCGCATTGAACGCAGTAGTACAATATTAATGTAGGTCAGAGTAGGTCAGGGACAATTTATTCTAAATCTACGTGAGGTGAATGACATGGAGAGAAGCATTGTGTCCATTTTAAGATTGTCTCAGAAAAGCATGTGTGTGCAATCTATTGATTATTGTTAGTTTAGCATGTCTGTGTCCATCTCCGCTGTGGTTCGATATCCTACTCCTATAAAAGAGCTTAACCTCCCCTGAGAGAGGTGTGCATGTATGAAGGGGATAAACATGTTTTTTTATTTCAGATTATCCATAAACATGTAATGAACTGAAAGTACATAATGACATTTACAGATAAATATAACACGTTGTTTTCAATTTAAATATATCAAAAGAGTGCCACAATGTTCTGACACACTGAATAAGCACAGCCATAGAGCAGCCAGAGCATGGACAGACCAAGGCCAACACTGAGGTATTTTGTTATAAAGCATACTGGCCGTTTGAACCCCAATTGGCTAAAAGACTGGGTTTATGTAAGCAATAAAGCTTGAGGAGGAGCTATATGGCCAATGCCTGGACACAATTATTTGTCTTGGAATTTTAGCAATGTATCATAAACACCTGCGATGCCTTATCAACTGGTTACCTACCCAGTAAGAGCAGTGATGTCATAGCCAGAGTATACAGTTTCATATACCACGGCTTAATGCAAACCAGCATTCAGAGTTCAAACCACCCAGCTTATAAGACAATGTGTACCACAGGTATGACATTTCATAACTTTCTACTGTTGCAATTGCGCTGGAGGGCAGTTTATAATAGCAATTTGGCATCTCCAGGAAATGTGGTGCATTCCCAATATGTCACATATAATGCTTTGTCCAGGCACTCAGCGAGTTGTTCAGCTAAAGCACAGCTCTTAGCATGGTATATTGACCATACACCTCACTCAAATATTGGCCAGATACCTCACTCTCCACACAACCCCCCCCCCCCCCCATTGTTCCCTCTGCTTCC